>JABFPB010002865.1:0-18735 GCA_022817645.1 Ceratoteleas bidentatus | reverse complement strand
GATTTCATATTAAATAGGGTATCAATTTTGTATATGAGATTTCATATTAAATTTAATATTAAATTTAATATTACATTTTTTCAGTAGGGAATCGCCATAATCAGGTCTACGTTTGAAAAAAAGTAAAATATCTACTTTAATTTTTTTCTCGCAGAGAAGTTTTTTGAAGCTAAAGCGCTACAAAAAATTCGAAAATATGTTACATGTTTCTACCAATATTTACAAAAAATTTTTTCTGTGATTATTTAACGGGACTCTCCACGAAAATGGCTATTTTCGTCAACTTTAATCCAATCACCTTGATATTTTGGTGTTTTGTAGAATTTAAAAACAAATTGCAACAGTTACCTACAATTAAAATCTAATTTTTGCTTACGACGCGACTATTTTATCCCAGTTTTAATCACGTTAAATCGCATCGCCTCGGTCGAAACATTACAAATTTTTTTTCCACTCGAACAGTTGCTGTAACATCGACTCGTAATGGCACCGCCAGATACTTGTCCCGCAAAAACGCGCGGTTCCATTTAGCCGAATTTCCGGGCCGTGACGCGCGCGCACTTTTTTTTCCAATTAGCGTGCGCGCCGCGGGGTGGGGCGGACACGACGGGCACAATTAATCCGCCGCCGGGGTTTAATTCGACCGGCGTTACACGATTGAGCGGCGCGTCGAATCTCCGCGTCACTTATCCGCGTCAGACGTCGCGTCAAACGATAGCGCTTCCCCGAGGAATACGTTGTGCGCGTGAACATCGCGGCGCAATTGATAGGGCTTTTTTGGCATTTCGCTCTCGGCTTTTCGATCGCCGGCGAAATTGAACGAGCTTATTCAGGTGTTTCAAAAAATAATGTCCACCGGTACGAGGTGATGGCGCGCCATGATTTGATGGGAATGAAGATTATTGGAAAATGGGCAATCTTATTTTTTACCGTGCTAAAATAATTTGTGTTTAATAACTTCAAAAGTAATCTATTTTACAAACCAAATTCGGTTTGGTGGATAAAATAGATTATTTGTTTGTACAATGAATTTTGTATTATTTCGGAGGACAATTCAGCTGGAATTTTGTGAAAATGTATCTGTTTGAGTGAAAATTCAAAAAAATAGATTAATGAGATATTTCACTTTTCGCTAACTGGGTTTTCGGAAATCCAATCTAACGTTTGGTGCCAATCTTGCCCAGCAAACCACGCATTTTTCCGGTCGCACGACGATTATTTACATTATCCAATGGAACATAAAATTTGCGGAATAGGTTCGCCGCAGTATCAACATTTCTCTGTTTGGCCGCGTTAATCGAATATCGATTACAGGTCAATCAATTTATTCGAAATCAACGTTTAACAATGATAGCGCTCGCGCGGACGCAATTATTTCGTCGTTAAAATCGTTACAGCGGCCGAAAGTTTCGGCCCGCGGATTATTCCGCGCAGATTCGGCAGGGCTTTTTTTCACAAAAATAAACAGCCGCGCGCTGATATTCCGCGCGAATTCGATTACCCAGCCAACTTAAAATCGACTGCAATTTTTTGCCGTGCGAAAATGCCGAAAGTCGCGCGCGCACTCTGTTCGGCGATTTAATTTTGTTTCGCGCGCGGGTATTTGTTGCTAAAGCGGACTAAAAAGGCGCCAATACAAAGTCACTCGGGATCATTTTTTCGGGAGTCGATTTCGCACCGTCGCTTAATTAAACGGCACGTCGATCATTTTTCCGCGAAAGAAAAAAAAAGTTCGAGTCGCACGCCGGTGATGCGATTGAATCAGCGAAACAACGGGCGTTTAACCGCTCGGTACACAATTAATCAATTCGTCGCGGTACGACAAATTGAACTAATTTCCTGGAGATGCGCGCGCGACCCGATTAATGGAATTTCAATAATTAAATCATTCCGGAGATAACGGAGAAAAAGAGCTGGTGAGTAAGATACGGGGAAGAACGTCGGTGTCAGTATCTAATTATCTAAAATTTTCGAAAATCTGAATATTTGAGACGAAAAGGAAGTCTTTTTTTTTAATTCAAACCATTTGAATTCGAAAAATAGTTTGGGCCACCGAATTTACCTGAAAAACTATGTATACTGAGACAAATCCGTGTAAAATTACACTATACGATTTAATGACGTAAAATCACACCACTATGTACAGAATGTTTCACGATGAGTTTGGTGTAATTTTATACAATTTGGTGTAATTTCAAACTTAATGGTATAATTATTAGTAATATTTGTTTTAATTAATATTAATAAGACTGATGGTTGATGTTAATGTAATTGTTTATTCAACAAATTTATAAATTATGTTTGATAGAATCTCGTTTCAGTTTAATTTCATATATTATTTACTTTGATGTGTCACATTGGTAACATTCAGAAAGTCTGGTTAGTTTGGATCAATACCATGCGTGTGTAAATTTACACAATTTGGTGTAAAATTACACTACAAGACTAATTTTACGAAACTAAACGTGGGTTACTAATTACCACCAATTGCCGGTTGTGATTTTACACGGATTTTTCTCGATGTATAACGCAAAATATAGTGGGCTTTATGTATTTTTTGGCTATTTTCGGGGAAGGCATCCATATTTAAATTTTTATCCAACATTAGAAAAAAAGATTCTATCCCCGACTAACCTTAAACTTCAGTTACCTGTTCCTGCCTTTAAACATCGTCCTAAAATGACTTACGTATAAGTTAATTTAGAATCAACAATTTTCAAACATTTTTATAGACTATGCCCCACAAATTTTTGACCCAAAAATAAAAAAAAACCTATCACATACCGAACTTAAAACATATTCAAATTCTCTCTCATAGAATCCACATACAAGTTGCTCTGGAAGCACTGTCGCATAAAAATACGTCAAAAGAACAGGAAAAACAACATTGCCAAGGGCGTGGCAGAATTAGCCCGCGGAACCCGCGAGTCGGCTCTCGGAATTCCGATCGCGTCGAGAAATCGCGCGGACAAAGGAATTGGCCAACGACGGCGCGACAATGAAATGTCAACGGAACGATTCTATTAAAATGAGCGGCGCGGGCAACGTGTTATTATATCGACGACCCACGCCCGGCCTCTTAAACGCCCGTAATTGCCGGCCGTGTCTCGCTCCATCTGCATACGTTATTGCGTGCGCCTTTTTTCGCGCGAGCGATACGCGCGAACGCACTCGCACCCCGGCTATAATGTGCCACGTGTAATTACTCGCATCCTGCGAGGCCACGTCGCGCGCTAATGTCTTACTCGGCCGGCTTTTTCGCGAGCCGTTCCCACGCCGGACCACGGGCTTTCGATTAAAATCGCGGATCAATCGGTCGGAGCGACGCCTCGGTGGGACGACGTGAACCAAGAAGAATTTAACGCGAATTTAACTCGACACTTCTTCGCATGAAAGCTAACGTGCGAAGAAAATTATTTTTAAATTACACACGTTATGCAATTTTAGTGTGGGCTATGGATATAATTTATGCAAAATTCTCGCCCTTTCTCCTCGCCGCGAAATTTCGCAGCAAACACGTGCGTCTCTACCAACAAGTTGCTCGCAACTAAAAATCGGAGAAACTAACTGCCGGCACAATAGTAACATTAGTTTCCCGTTGTAACGACATTCGTGTTGTTTCAACATAAAGTGTCTCCCGCTGAAACATCGTCATTTCGCAAACACCTCCGCAGAGCCTGACAAAAAGTTTCCATCAAGAAAACGACGGAAACGAAAAACAAGTCGCCGTTTGCTCGTCGAATCGCCTTCATTAATCCCGGCGCTTTATTCAGCGCGCCTTTTTCCATTACGTTTAATCCGGCCGGCCCTATTAATTAAAATTATAATTCCGATCGCCGCGCTTTCTTCTCGCCGCAGGAACGTCGTGCGGGGTCCTGTTATTTCGTTATTTCGTGTCCCGGTGGTTAAAAAGCCGCGCGCAGAGGTCCCGACGCATTACCATAGCGCGTCTTAAGGGTCGCGCGGAATCGTTTTTACGCCACATTAGCTTCGACGGGTAATTTTCTGCAGCCTCGGCAGAGATACTTCTTTTCCCCGCCACTGACTTTTCTAACTTGCTTAAGTGGATCCGGATACGTACGTGGGGCGCGTGGAACAGGTACGGAAAATTGCTCGCTTTCTGCCTTCGGGGACAATGGAGGGTCAATCCAATTTTACTTTACAGCTAAACTTTCCGCGAAATTAAATGCTTCGACTGAATGACGAAGAACAAGACTTTTCAATTTCCAGGGGAGATCAATCAAATTTTTGACAGGTCAAAAACAAAAATGGAGATTTAGGTTCTGCAAACAGACCAGCATGTTAACCTTTGCAGGTTCACATCGAAAAATGGTCTAGTTTTTTTTGGAATTTGGAAACACTTAAGTGTTCCAAAAATGCTATAGAAATGTTGTGAGAAGCACTTGTTTTACGGTGTTAAATTCAGTTTTCAGTTCAATATTTCAAATTGAAACATTGTAGCTTCAATCAATTTCATTTAGTATTCCCTTTTCCACCTCAGAATCGTCAAGTTGTTGCATTCGAAGTCCCTTTTTCCATCTGCCTTATAAAATTACAAGTCCAAAACGAAGAAGCCAGAAGCGCGACTTTTCGCAATCCGGGCATTTTGATCACGGCAAATTCAATTACGAATTTGCATCGAACCTTGCAATTACCGTAATTGACATTTACTTAATTCCAATTTTAATTCCTGTAATTGCGCATCGAGATTGAAGATCGACCGATAAAAGAGCCGCTTGTCGTGTGCATACGAGATGGCGTCTGCCAGGACTCGCGGTGCCATCGGGAGCGATACACGAATATCCTTTTAGCGATATAATGTCGGCGGTGTACGAGCACGCGGGAAAACTCGCGGTTGCCGCGCAACTTTTCATCCGACTGCCGGCAGCCGGCCGCGAAAATCCCCGGACGGCGTTTTTCGCGGCGAGATTAGTCAGTTCGCCGGACTTTTCGGACGCTTTGAGGAGTTAGTTGGTTTTTAATTAAAATGTTCGCTTGCTCGAATTCGTAATGTTGTTGGAGTGATCAACTTTTTTCAAGGCTTGTTTTTTTAAGTTAGTAGTCGATTAATTTAAAAATATATATTCCCAGTATAAAAATACTCCGAATAAAATGTATTATTTGCTATCAGCATCTCTGCCAAGGAGATACACAAATCAAACGAATCAAAAAGTATCATTTATTTTAAATAATATCATCTGCATACGATTACAGACCCTGACAAATAAGTTTGAAAAAAATGAAAAACTTTCGAGCAACCCACTCCCGAATCCCACATTCCTCCTGTCTGACACGAGTTACACCTGAAAAGTTGCAGCCGCAACATAATCATAATATCGCGGCGTACATGCGCCGGCCGATCCATTCTCACTTATCACCGCCGACGAAATAAAGCGTACTGCGTGGCGCGTTATCTGCTTTCGGGCGATTCAATTAGGGCGTCCCTCGTAACTGACGCCCAAGATCGGGCTAATCCGCTGATTAAGCGGCGCTGTCGCCGTCATCGTCGGCGTTCCGCGACGAGCGCCCGGCGAATTTACGCGCCGTCCGATATGATGTTTTCTTTATCGCGTTATCGGACGGAACACGCACCGGCATCGACGTCGGAATTATTGTCCCGGCGAATTGCATATTAACAAAAACGAACGACGCGCCGGCGGCGATAAGATACCGGCGTTCCGTTCGGCGGATAAATTTTTCGTGGGCCGCGGCCGCGGTTGCGTGTTCGACATCGCCGATTACTATTCCCGCGTGTCGCCGATAATAACGTCGCCGCGACAAAAACCGGCCATTGAATATGCATGTCGCTTGTTCCGTCAAAACGTAACTTCTGCCGTGCGTTTCGCGCGAGAAACCCGTTTTTCAGAATAATTTTCGCCGCGGTTTTTCTCCGCGCTAATCGGTCGGGGAATTTTCTTATCGACGGCCTGAGAAATTGACGGCCGTCGCGAAGAAAAGTGCGCTTTTTGTCCGACTTTTTGCGAGGGAGCGTCGTGGTGGTTTTTTTTTTTCGAGACGCAACGGCGAAACAAAAAGAACGAAAATCGCGTCGTGCGTCAGCGTGGATCCTCGAGACGCTCACAGTCTGGTTGTCCTATTCATTGCCGCGTGCCTCGCGACGGTCTTATCGCGTAACCATAATCAGGCAGACACGTAGAGTCTAAGTTGCAACAGCGGGATAATGCGCGCGGAAATTAACGAGAAAAAGCGCGCCGGAATTACCCTCATCCACGGACAATAATCCCGCAACCGAGGTGATCGGTACGGGCGACCATTTTTTTCATGTGTAGGCAAGACAATTCAAAGTCATCATTTGTTATTAGTTATATTCTTGTCGTGCGTTTTATTTGTGGTAATTGTAGGTGGAGAAATATGTCGAGTTGTAGAAGCATGTTTGACACCTCGCTTTTGTAATATGACATTTCATACAATTTTTGTTATTACGTGAGAGTCATGTTAGTAAGCATAAATCTAACCTACTTTTTCGAGCACTACTGCTATATCAGCATGAACCTTAGAGGTGCCTTATGTTTTTATAGCTAGGAAATTTTCTTTGTGTGTACACGTAATTTACTATCGATTTTAAGTACAGCAAAATAATGATTACTCTTTCTGTAAACATACATAGTACAGCAAATTTTATTTCAACTTAAAAACCAAGTT
Organism: Ceratoteleas bidentatus; assembly: GCA_022817645.1. Taxonomy (NCBI): domain Eukaryota; kingdom Metazoa; phylum Arthropoda; class Insecta; order Hymenoptera; family Scelionidae; genus Ceratoteleas; species Ceratoteleas bidentatus. The sequence continues at coordinate 12,072 of JABFPB010002865.1, read as the reverse complement.
CAGTAAATGCTCTGAAAATGTTCTGAAAACATCTGGAAATCTCTGAATGCTTCTGATAATTTCTGAAAAACTTTAAACATTGGAACTACCAGAGTTCTTCCGAGATTTTCAGAGACAACTCTGAAATTCTTAGAAAAAACTACGAGAGACCCAAATTTTTCAGAATTTTTCAGAAATTTTAAGAGATTTTCACAGATCTTTAGAGATTTTATTTCTGCAAGGTTTCCCTATCTCTACACTTTATTACATAATATAATAAAGTATAATCATGTCATAGTAAAATATTTTTGCTACGTCCCGAACCGTCTGACTTTTTCCCAATTTGAAGTTTTGCCTTCCTTCTCGTAACACAAAATCAAATGTCTACAATCCTCGAAAATCTTCCGCGCAACCTTTTTCCGTTCACGCACCCTTCCGAACCCTTTCCCCGAGTTCGAAATTGTTTTCCATCGGCCTCGGAATCTATCACCAACGATCTGAAGCGTTCCTATCATCGTACCGGGCTTTCGGCGGATTCCCTCGACTGCGCGAAGTTTAACTAAGCCGGCGCCGGTGTGGCCGCTTGATTTATGGGTCTGCCGTGGCCCGCGAAACTGAACGGTCGCACCCTCCCCCCGTTTCCCTCCCTCCCCCGCCCGCCCCTGTTTCTTCCTCGTCCAGTTCTTCGGCCGCGCGCTCTGGAACTTCGCTCCCTTCGTTATCTCAGTAACACTCGATAAATCTTGGCCCATCCTTTTTTTCGGCCTCTTTTTCGGATCGCGCGCGCCGGACTCTCGAGCGAGAGGTCTTTATTGGACGGCCCCGGCTAGATGCGCCGATACGCCGCAACGCTGCGGGGCGCAGCCTCGTAAAACTTTGACAGCGAAAAAGCGGGCCGGCCCGGACAAAAGCCGAAGCTTTTATTAATAAAGACGTTTTCGGCATCAGCGCATTTGAATATCCAGAGGGCGTTGCGCCCGCTGATGGCCGACTGTTGATACGACTGCTCGGATTTTACCGACTGCCTTTCGGTATAGCGAACGCAGATGCAACATCCACGACGTAAAATTCAGAAACGAATTACAAAATGTATTATTCGAGTTATTTTCAATTTAACTGATCGTTAAACTGAGCATATAAAATTTTCATTTGAAATTTCCGGCAAGAAAGTATTCAACTCTGTGGATTTACGTTGAAAATAAAAAATGCAAAACTTGAAAAATGCATTTCGTTGCAAATTGGAGTATTTCATTGATCGAGAATGGAATCCGTTAGAATTTTAAACCAATCTAGCAGACACGTAAAAAGTTTATACTCGGTTTATAAAGAATTCGAATACGACTCGAATTAGTCGCTGATGAAGAAAAATCGACGAGGCTGAAGTCACGTCGCCGCGAATTTGTTTACGGGAATCTCGCGGCTTCGGCCGCGGCTAGCGAAATTTGCATTGAAATTGCGGCGGCGACGTTTCGCGGGCGAAATCGCCGGGCGAACAATTGTATTATTCAGCCGAGCATTTTTCTTGCCGTGACGTTTCATTTCTATCGGGGCCAGAAAAAAGAAGCGAACGAAATAATAAAGAACGATCCGGCAATAAACATTTTCGAAATGCAACGTTACGTCTTGTCGTGCGTCGGAAAACTATTATAAAGTTTCATATATCCGACGCGGCGTTTGGCGCAGCCGCTAGGACGGGAATATATCATACATTAAGCTTGAAAAACAGTTTTTAATATAAATGTCACGGGACAAGTAGCAGTTATTTCTCGGGGATAACGCGGGATTATCAAGATGACGCCGGAAAGGTATTATTGAAAATTCCGCGGCAAATCGCGAATTCAAATACGGTCATAGATATGACTGCGAGTTTAATTGCTGTACGTGAAAAAGAGTGACGCGAGAAAAACTATGAATATCGGCGATCGGGAACAGAAATCGGAAAAGGCGAAAGAACGGGGCAAATGCGACAATGCCGGTGCAATTTCGTCGTCGACTTGTTTCCGTCGAAAAGGACCGGGAAAGGAGGATCGCGGCGTCGGAAACTTGTAAAAAATGTCACTCGTTTTCGCGCACATGCTACATCCCAGTTCGATAAATTGCTCAGACTGCCGAAGTTTATGAACGAACTTTCATCCGACGGCGAATTCCGTCCGCGACTCGCAATTTTTAATTGACAATCGATCAGGCCACGTCTCCCGCGGCTTTTCATAAATGCGGGGTTCTTATTTGAAATTGAATCGCGCGTCGCGTAATTCAATGAATTATTCAGAATCGCGTCGCACTTTTGTCGATCCATCTGTTGTAGAATTTAAACTCAATCATCGAGTATGAGACTACACCACGAAATAAGTTTTATTCCATTTTCAACCAAACGGTTCGAAAATAACTCGAAAAAGTTATTCCATTTATGTAACTCAATTATTCTCGTAAGTCGTAAATAAAAATATGAAACCCGCTATAAATAAATCCTCAAATAACGCTATTTGAAGGTATGAACCCGAGGCAGAAAACTCCTCCTCTTCACTCACTTCTGCCGGACTTTTTGCCCCGTTTCACATGGACACAGCGCACTTTTGTCGAACCGGTGTAACGCCGTGGAAACGCAATCTGAGCGTCGGTATTTTTCGCGCGACGCGACCGTTGCATACGATAAGTTTCTCGGGTTTCCATTTGACTTGCAAATACCGCGAGACAAGATTCGTTATGCCTGCGACTGTCGATAAATAACGCGCCGTTTCTTCGAATGATCGGGGAAACGACACTTTCTCGCTCGCGCGGTTAATTCGATTCCTAATTATGCGCTGATTTCGACCGTGCGATTTTTCCAGCGAAAAAAATGAAATCGACTATCTTTTCCGTAAATTGTACACCGATTGCATTCATCTCTAGAAAATCGGATTCGTTCAACTATCGGTTTAACGAAACTGAGCGACAAAATTAAAATTGGTAGAATGTTTAAATCAAAGAAGGCGTCATATTTTGATAAATACATAGGAAATGAATATTGATTGAAACAAAATAGCTCAGATCGCAACAGCCTCGTCGAAATTTTGACATGCAATTAGAGCTCCGAGCGGGATCTCGTTAAACGGACAAATCTCGTTAGATTGGTTCCAATCAAACTGCGCCCCCTTAATTAATCATCCCCGTAACCTTTTATCTGATTAAACGTGTTTAGGCCTCCGCGCCTTGATCAAACAGCGCGCATTTTTGCCGGCTAAGCAAACCGACGCGAATTCAAGACATCGATCGCGCACACGCATCCGCGGGATTGCTTTGTAATTGGATAATTAATCGACTGTCGATGGCAGCGGACACAATTTTCCGCGGCGACGAAAAAACGTGCGCCTAATCGGGGGTAATTGCGCCCGGGCAATTATTCCGTCGTGAAACGGGCGGCGCTGTTTCACGACTACTTATTGCGATTATACAATTACCGCGGCGTATTTCGCACGGACTAATTGCACTCGGATTACGGCGCGGTCGCGATTCCCTTATTAAAACGAGATTCGAAAGAATCAGCGCGCTATCGGCGGAACGCTAATGGACGAATAAAAATGAACGGACGTGATTTGCGAAACAGGATTCAAGGGCGTTAAGGGCTCGTCGAAATAGGCACGGTGGTAATTGGTTAAAAGCTTTATTTTTTTGAATTAAATGCAAAAAAATCGGTAATAAGAATCATTCGAATAAAACAGTTTAAACCTAACCATTTTCATAAATCTCAATTTTCTCCCAAAAACATGGGGTGAATAAATTGATCGTTTCCCGATATTATAATTATCAAAATCTGATCAAATTCAGTTCCATTTAGACATTATTCCTAGATCATATTCAATATGCTCCAATTATCCTCATTATTCCCGAAAATCAATCAATTACACTAAGTTCCATTGTATTGAGAATTATCTGAATGAAATGCTCAGTACATATGCGGTGCTGTAAAAAAAATGTAATGGCTCGAATAAATTTATCTCGCGCTAATTGCGTTTGAATCGCGGCGCGGCTTATTAAATCGGGATCCGGAAGAATTAGCGCGGTTGTTGTAAACGACAATTGAATTTGACTTCTTTATCGCGGGCAATAAAAGCGCGCCACCTTTCGGATTTGCATGTGTCGCGAGGATCGGCGGCGCGCAAATTTACGGCCCGGCCGGGCACAATCAAATATGCAAATGACGCTGATGTATTCGCGCGACGGGTTGACCGATACGCGGCTCCCGTGACGGATGGGTTGCGCGTACAAATAAATCGAACGATATATTAGACGTATTTATGATGCACGAGGCGTCGCTCCTGTCCGGGCGAACACGATAAAAGGGCGCCCGCGCTGACGATCCGATCGCATTATTTCATTAGCCGCCGCCGTTTACAGTACTAATTCTTGTTGCTTTTGCGGACTGATAATTTCATTTGCACCGCCGCTCATTGGGTATCAATGAAATCCAGCGTTTCCGGGGTTGAGGCCAATGGAAGGATGGATTTGATAGTTCGAAAATATATATATGTTTAGATTAGATTATTCTGCATCCTCTTCGAATATCTACAGTTTGAAATTTGGAAAAACAATTTTAGAAAACGTCATTTTTTGGGTCAATTTTGCGAAATTCAGAGACATATATCCTTGTCAGATAAATTATGTTTTGAAAAGGTGCAAAAAATCCTAAAATTTTTCTTTGAAAACCCACATTATAAATCACATTTTCACCTGACCCCGAACAGCGAACTTCTAACATCGCAAGATCGCACTTGGCCAATTCCCCCGGTAAAACGGAATAACCGTCGAAAAACGCAATAACCCGACAACATCCGCCATTTGAGCATCAACCTGGCGACGCTTGTTTCTCACTTGGGCGATGAAGTTATGAAAAAAGTGTAATGGCGCTTTCCGACTGCCGCGTCGTTTCCGCTCGCGCGCAGATGTGTCAGGAACAAATACCTGTGTAACCGCGAGCGATAATTGTGCAACTTTGGCCAATCCAAACTTGCGTCTTTTCACGGGCAAATTGAGACAAGCCGCCTATGAAAAGCGACCCAACGCGGGGATTATTGCCGCGTAATTAACTCCGTTCATTTTTGCTCGGATTGTTTTTCATCGTCAGTGCCTAATGGCTTCATCGCCACTTTGCATATTTATCCGTTCTTTTATGCCATGAAGTTGCGGGATAAAAGAAAGGACAAATATCCGCAAAATGTTGACGCGAAACTTCGGAAATTGCGCGACTTTCGCGCTTCCGTTTTCGAAATTCCCGCGCATTTGAAGAAGGGATTATCGCGCGTTCGCATCGCGGGTTTAATTACACGTGCTTGATTAAACCATTACGCCGCCTCGAGTGCCTCGGAGATGAACAATAAGAATCGGGGGCTCGGAGTTGATTCGATAATGTGTTGCATTATTGGGTATGATTATACAGTAGAGAGGGAAGAGTTCTGGATCCAAGCACTTTTTGAGTAGTTTTTGAGAAGCGCCGAGCAGTTTGCCTGCGAATTGTTTTGCGATTAAAGAGAGCTGAGGGATTTTCTGGTGGAAGTGAAAATTTAGTCTCACTTCCCAGGTATTTTAGAATAATTGTTTAAAGGTTTTGGGAAACTTTAGTTAAAACCAACATTTATAGACCAACAATGTTGATTTGTGATGAAACATTGATGAGAAATCATTCAAGAAATACTTCGAATTACTTACAAACCAGGCAGTCGATTTTACAATATAGTTAGTCCAATCTTTCATTTTCTACCATCTAAATCAACGAAGAATTCCTCTTGGCCCAAAATACAAATGAAAAATCTCACAATCCAAAATCGCATTTGTCCTCTCTCACTGCACCATCCCAACTACACACTTCCTACTCCCATTTAGTCCGTCGCCTAAAGCACTTCGCACCAGCAACTCGACCAAAAATCGGACGACCTCTACTGTCGGCATCCATCCAAAATAATCCATCCTCCTCTCAGCCGCGCTTTTTCCCGACATCATTTGCCGCACACTATTCATAGTCGCGGTCAAGCGTTCCCAAACTAACTTCAACCATCCTTCTCCCCAAACAGAATCACGCCAGGTAAACTCCCAATGCAACCTCGATTTCGATTCTAATTTTTTCATTTCACCTTACACCACAAAAGAACTGAAAAAATCACCTCGTATTTACCCTCCCTAAAAAACAATTTAAGGAAAAAAAATCTCTGTAACAAATATTCTAAGGAAAATCTCCGATATTTTGTAATAAATTTCACTTGATGATGTATAGAAAATTACCATTTCACATGCAATATATTTAAATGAAAATCTGAAAATGAATAAAACATAAAATTTATCTTGGTGCAACCTAAATGTTAAACCATCTCTCTCCTACAATTCACCTCCCGTTTTCGATGGTCACCGACTTTTCCGTTTCTGCTCTCAGAAAACAATGGTCTCAAATTTAGACGTTCCGTCGCGCAGATCGCGTTACCCGTTTAATGACCCAACGCCGCGCACACGCAATTTGTAACTCGCGCGCGGCACCGTTTTGGACGCTTTCGGGAGGAAAGCGAGATAAATTGCGGCCTGGCGAAAAATCGCCGCAGAGAGATGACGTACATCAAAAATGCGGCGAAACGCACGCTCCGGAACGGCCAAACGCGCCGCCGGCCAAAAATAATTTCACACTTCGTACGGGCGCGCGTTTTAAGTGGCGTGACGCGATTTCGCGTAATCTGTCTCCGATTGCGCGCCGGGGTAATTAGTGCCGACGGTAAACAGAGGTGGCGCTGTCGAGGAACCGTAATCAAATTTGCGCGACGCCGCGCTGCAAAAATTACAACGGATGCCATCCATTTTGCGGGATGAAAGCGCGACTTCAGCTTTACGCTGGTTAATGTCGGGGCATTTGTAAGGTTTAATGACGTGAGCGCGTGTAACGAGATTCGATCGCCGACTTTTTCGCCCGGGACAATTATAAACCAGGTCGCCGGCGCGAAATTCGACATCTCGATTTCGAATCGGAAAGTGCATCGCCGATATCGTCCAAACAAAGCCGGCGAAAATCGTAACTCAAGTACCCCGAAATTGCGCAAACGAAACGCACAATGCAAAGTGAATAAATCGCGCGAACGCCGGACGATAAATCGCGGAACGCTGAAAAGCGAAGAAACCGAGCCGGCCATTCTCCGGATCGATTTCAAACGGACGAGAAAACGCCGCGCGGAAAGCGATAAATCGCGTTGGATTTTGACTCGCGTCTGCAGGTAAATGAATATATCGTTATTCGGTAAGTCGAGCCGAATATCGTCGACTTTCGACGTCAATCGGGCGCCTTTCTTTCGCGGCACGTAAACGTCAGGTTCGAAAATCCCGGGGGATTGCGCACGCCAGACGAACGGCGCATTACTGGCGTTTTCGATCACGAATAACGTTATCGCGATCGGCCATCGACAAAGCGCGATTTCTTGTTCCGCCGCGGACGAGCCGATGATCGATCTTTTTGCGCCCGCCGCGACTCGCGATTAATGCATTCCCAGGCGAGAGAGCAAACGTCCAATTTTCCTCGACCCGCGATCACGACTTTCGCGGACCGTTAATTGAATTGCAAATCGATTCCCGCGGTTTCGAGAAAATCATTTCGACAGCGCGAGTCGGCGGCACGTAAGCGGTATCATTACAGTAACATACGATACCATCGATGCCGGAAACGTCACTTAGATCTGAACCATATTTGGTGTACCGCCTTTTAGTGGTAACGACTGATAAAAAAATCGTAAAATGTGCGGCATATCTCTTAACTTTTATAATATTGATTGTAAAAGTGATATTTTTCAAGTAAAAAAATTGTCAAATATTGATCTATAGTTGACCATCCAGAAAATGAGACCGTTTTCGATGAGGTTTTAATCATTTTGTGTTGAAAACTAAACTAATTTTTTGTTTCTTTTTTTATGATCAGTTATTCTCTTAGAAATATTCGACTTGATGGAAAAAGATTGTCTTTTTTATTTCTTGTTTCAAAATATGTATTATTTCATACAAAATTAACCCTTTTATTACTAATAAATTGATTTCTCTCAGTGTATAGTTGTGGTTATACCGATATCCTTACGATATCCTTCTCCATTTCCTTTTCTCGATGTATAAAAATGTACGAAACTACAGCGATGTTTCCACACATCAATTGGTTACACTGAAAGCCACAACCGTACCCCGACTAAACGTGCGATCAAACGTGGATCACATTTCCATCAATCTCCGCAATTTCCGGTACCGTTCGGTCGAAAAAAGCGGGTCCAAAGTCTCATTAGCGTCGTCATCCGGCGTCCATTTGTCACGGACACTTTCTGGCCTTCGATAATTTGTCAACGCTCCGCCACGTGCCGCGAACTCGCCAAACGAAGCAGCCCGGAATGAGCTTCGGCATGTGCTCATCCGGAGGAAACTAATTGCGAAAGAAACGAGGCGACCGGGAACCGAGGCAACGCGAAGAACACGACGTCGCGCCGAGACGGGGGGAGGGGGAGACGCGGCAAGAAATCCAATTAAAAAGTACATTCATTATGGATAATGACGTTGTACCGAAGTGATTCTTCAAACAAGTTCGGAAATTGAATTAAACGATGGAACGCGGAATTATGGCCGTAAGCATTGGCGTAAGCGGCCCGCGAGGGGCGTTTGCAATGTAAATTGCGTTCTATTAAGCGGCGCGAAATTTATTTACGCGCCGCGATTCGGGCACCGGGTATCGCGCCGCGATACACTATCGGGTAACGTGCATTCCGACAATCGATACCAATCGATACCGACGCCCACCGCCGATCGATAAAGCTGGTTGGAGCCGCTGCCGCGGGGTCGCTTCGGGCGAATGCGTTCCACTTGTTCGAAACGCTTTTTTCGTCGTGTAAATCGACCTTTTTTACCGCGCTGATAAATTGAATCGATGTGCATCGGAAGGCGAATGTAATTGGAAAGTCTGGCATAAAAAAAATGTTTGGCAGTTAGCGAGTAACCAAATTTGGCTACTGTGAGACAGATGGAGATAGTATCATACGATAGAGATGGTACAATTTTGACACGATACAAATCGAATAACAGTTATTAGTCGAAATATCTTACAATTTAGTATATCGTGACAATCACAATATCCCAATATATCTAGCAACAAAAATCTAAAAGCTTATTTATATTTTCGGATCAGGACCAGATGGCTTTCTATCATCTGTGACGAAATTTCAATCAAAAGCCGGTAATAAAATATCTCTATCAGATTGTTTTTTATCCGGCAACATAAAGCAACGAACCATAAATTGTTTCAATAAATCCTCACACGGTAAAAAACAGGCATTAAGACACACGAAAAAGCGTCTTAGTTCGTGAAAAATGTCTTAAATTAAGACGTAATATGTCTTATTTTAAGACACTTTTATAAGACGTCTTAAAAATGTCTACAAAAAGTGTCTGAAATTAAGACAGTTCTTTTAGCGGTGTGAATTAAATGTGTCTACAAAAGTGTCTTCTCTGAAGAAACCATTTTTTGCTTTGCATTGTACAAGTTGAGTCATCTACATTTCAATAGAATCAACTAACTTTATTCTCAGTGTGTGAAACAACGTTTGGTTGTCGATTTCATGCGTGCGAAAAATCAGGATTTTTTATTAAAAAAGTTCCGCGACCGATTATCCGTCGAAACCGCGACGCCAAAGGTCCCTGCGTGTCGGATAAACGCTATTTTTGCTCGAATCGCGCGGCCGACTATTACCGTCGAAACTTTATCGAGTCGCATAAGCAGTGTAATGCACTTTGCGCGGTCCAAATTAACCCGTTGTTTCATTTAATCATCGTATCATTCGTAACGGAAAAACTTGAATATTCATAGGCGGAATGCGCATCAACGTCAGCGGCGAAACGAAAAACACGTATGTAAATAACGTGCAAATTATATGTATAATGGATTAACAGGTATTATATAATATCATTTCGGCGAGCTTGTTTGCTGTAAAACGGGCGCGCTCGTTCAGCCGAGTGAATGTATAATACATCGCGAAACCATCGTTTTTCTTCCCGCAATTAAGATCGCGAATTTTTTTCGCGCGTTACGCTTTTTTCGCGCGCTCATTATACGACTCAGCCGCAGCTCCCCGCGGCGGCTTCGCAATGTTCCGCAATATATGATTGGCGAAATGCTCAAACAATGCTAACGCATTTGTATATTTTTATAATTACAGGTTATCATTAGTTGCGCATTCTTTATCGCAGAGTCGCGGAAACGTGACACGCAGGCGTGCGGAATAATGGCACAAAGTCGACAGAGGAACGTGATTTCATTTTTTTTTCGCGCGCAGAAGAAACTGATACGATTATGCGAGATTTGCGCGGCGAAATAATTATTTGCGCTTGGAGCGCGTGGTTCGTTATGTTAATTAATTATTGTTCGAGTGAATCGTGAAGTTCGATGAGGTGAAAAGGTGTTAGAGGGACGGGTTTGTATGGATGATACATTTAAATATATTTTCATATATTAAGTTAGGAATAATTTGGGAAGAGGTTGTTTAAAGCAATTAAGTGATTTTTGGAACAAAGTACAACTATTTTGTAGTTTAGGTTGTGCGATTTTGTTATTGGAGAAGGAAAAGGTTGTTATGTGAAAAAGAAACTTTATTACATTCGGAAACGAAATTGGTTTTGAACAATTGATAATTTCCACACATTAATTGAAAAGCGAAACATAAAAATCCGTATATTATGGGTTTTTTTAATGTTTTCTATAACAATTTTTGTAGAAGAAAGGCTTCTCAATATTTTCCTCGGAATGTTCTAATATATTTCCAAATGTGACTAAACATAAAATTTAATTATGTATATATTGAAAATAAAATTAATTAATTTACAATTACTGAGTTAATAAAGTTAGAAGCTTTAAGTTTTCAAAGTAAAAAGCACAAAAATTAATTTACAGTATATGAGCAAGTTCAATTGGGGTAAATTGCAATACAGTAAATCTGAGAAGTTTGTCCAACTTGATACTTGTTTTTAAAAATTCATCATGTTTACAATATCTTTTATTTTTGCACTGAATTATGCTTTGCAGCGACATAACCTTAATAAGTATTTAAAAGTTACGTTCGTAATAAAAAAAAATTTAATTTAATAATAAATTGTATTTATATTAATAATAAAATGTATTATAAATGCGTTGATTTGATAGGCATATGCAGAGAAATCGAATGTATGTCAGCAATTCAACAAAAGCTTTATCGCAAAATGTTTGCTTTTTACAATATTGTTTAAATACATTTTTATGACCTTATATCCAGTTTACGTCAATCTGAGTATCAGTTTCATTCTACCACGGTTTCAGACTCTCTCCATGAAAACAAACACAAACAACTGTATTTTCACATAACTATATCTCTCTTTTCTGATGGAATATAACGTAACTTTCAAAAGTTTAAGGACTGTTATACCGTAGTTATTTTTTAAATAATACCAACGAGTTTCTAATATCGATGGTATTAAATAATACCAACGAGTTTCTAACAATCTCAATACTTTACTGTAAAAAAGTACTATAAAAAGCATATATACTTGACAACAGCTGAAAGTACCCGTGTAGGAAAAAGAGTCTGGCAACATTCTGCCATGAATCTGGCAACAAGTCTGGCAGCAGTTTGGCAGTAGTATAGCACCAAGCAGGCAAAGGTACGGCATCGTGTTTGTTGCCAAACTGATGCCAGACTGCTGCCAGATTCTTTTTTCTATGCGGGTATTTATACTTTAATTTTAAAGTTGAACTGTGAAATTGCAGTTAAATCCTAGCCGCCATCCTAACCTCAAAACTTGTATACGATTATATTAACAAGAATAATACTTTTTAAATAGGGCAAAATATCTGTTCACTATACCTTTATATATATATATTTTGATAATGCATCAGTATTTTATCGCAAACATGTCCATGTAAATATTATAGTGATAATATTTATTTTCCTTAGGCGGCCAACTCTCCCCTACTATTGGTCGAAATGTCGAAATATGTTATGCATCGCACTTATATTCAAATCTTTCCGCAATACATCTGCAAAACGCCGTTTTAGGTTAGAATCCACGTCAACGGACTTTGCCATTAATTTG
>JABFPB010002864.1:0-18736 GCA_022817645.1 Ceratoteleas bidentatus | reverse complement strand
GCGAGGATGGGATAAAGCCTATAATAAAATATACATCCCAAAGAACATTTTAAGCGAAAGAAAAAAAATCGGTCAAAAAAAATTATTTAGAGGACTACCCCCTTAATTCTTCCTTTTCTGTTCACTCCTGTGGCGGAATAAAATTTACACCGTTATTGAGTGATATTTTACTCTAAAACCAGTTACACCTTACACCACATCGCTGAACTCCGGAAATTTTTAATAGTGTACCCAAAAACGGCCCAAAATCACTATTTTTTAGGTCGAAAAATACCTTTAACTCTCGAATTCCGCTCAAACTCGTTGAAACGTCTCATTTCTATTAAATATGATGATTTTGAAATTAAAGTTGTACAACTTGTCTTTTTTGGGGCCATTTGACCGTTGGTTGATATGTCGACTCCATCGCCAAAAACCATTCAATTTGATGTGTTTGAACTTTAAAATCATCATTTTTCGACAAAAATGAGACGTTTCAACGAGTTGGAGTGGAATTCGACGGTCAACGATATTTTTCGACCTAAAAAAAGAGTGATTTTGGGCCGTTTTTGGGTAGAAAAAACGCTACTACATCTAGAGTTTTCAATATTTTGGCTTGAAATATTTAACACACGTAGAAAATTTAATTTCCTAAACATTTACGTATGTTTTTGAAATACGTATCTTTTTCCAAAATATTCACTGGTTAAAAAGTTGGATGAATTTCCTCGAAAACAGGGGCCCCCAGGGCCGAACTAAATGTCCCTTAAATTGTCTTATGATATTATATATATCACATAGTTATCACCCAAAAATATTAATTCCATCATACAGTTGAAATTTCACCTTAACTATTTCAGTTACATTAAAAGGGTGGCGTTGTTTTTATTACCGTTATCGCTTTCTCGAAACTAGCACTACCACCTGTATGTCTCGTTGGTTCGTAGATAATAACGCGACCATTGGGAAGGTAAATTTTTTTCCGACTTTTTTACGTTAATGTCAATCCTCCTTTCAATAGTTTTAGTTTCTGAAACAATTTTGTACATTTTAACAATTTTAAACAATATAAATATTTTCGATTTCCGTTTACAAAAAGAACTAGGCATGAATTCATAATCATGACATGGAAAATTTGTATCACTAAGGCTAATTCGGGTTATTTCATATTGTACAACATGTAATACATATCTTTCAACTGAAACTTAACATAATCCTTAACTTTTACAGATAATTAATAGACTGCGGATAATATGCAACTTTTTTACTAATATTTACACGGAGAAAAAAAGTTTAGCAGTATTTGCTAATGTCAGCCCAGCACGGCTTCTATTCCATGAGCCTAGCAGATACTGCTATGTTATATAACAGCCACCGCGAGTCATTCAGCTGTCATTGCATTAACCTAGCTGTTACTGCATTGCTCTGTAACAGTCACTGCTTGGGTTAGATGTCGCTGGTGGCTGAAAAGCGTCTGCTTTGTCGACCAAAGCTGTAGCTGCTTTGGAAGTTAACAGAGGCAGCTACATTTTTTTCTCCGTGTAAGAAGATCCGATGTCATTGTCCAGTTGTTTCATAATTGGAGAAATGATTCCAGGAGAAAAAATATGTGCTATATGCAAAAAATTTGCAATATGAAGAAAATATGAAAAATATCAATGCATATTTCTAAGGAGAACAACTTGAAACATATTTCTGTTATAAATAAAACAATATATTTTGTTCTATTAAAAATATACAATTGCATATAATTCGCAGTCTAATAATTAATAAGTTTTTCTTTTATTTATGAGAAGACACTTATAACATAGAGAAGACCTAAATAATATAATGAAATTCTTAGGTATTGTTTACAATATTCTGTTTCTTGTTCTTCTCATCCAATCCTTTTTGATTTTGAACAGGCGTCATATTATCATTTTGTAAGAACAACTTGTTACATTATATTATCCGACTGCTTACACTAATACTACGTATTGCTTTCTATAATAAATATTTACACTTACAATATTTCGTAGTGATTTTTTTGAAGTATACGTTTTTGTTTCTATTTATCCTAAATTAAATCGATATTCATTCGGCCCTGTGTAATATGGGTAATATGCATTCAGTTGCAGCGGGAACAGGCTATACGGTAGTAGAGTATCCCGTATCAATCCTGGAACAAATTTAAATGAAAACGTATAAGTATGTAATGTTACATCTGACAATATATTATACATTATGTCGGAGATGGACGAAAGCACAAAAATGACTTTAATTAGGGGTCATAAGCACACAAAACAGCAGTCCATATGCACATTTCGTGTAGCCCAAAATAATATATCAAAAGTTTCGTGCATTTATGAGACCCGCTGTATGCGACAATGTTCACGGATCTTTCAGTAAGTTACAAGTTACACAATCATCAGTTCAGTGAAGTTTTGTCGCCGATTCTGTACGCCGAGTGCATAGTGCAAACTCAAATTGTGTAAAATCTGAAGACCTTTTTTTACAGTGTAAATTGTTCTTACGACAATTATTGTATTGTTTTCTTTTGTTGTATTGTTCTAGTTTTATATCTTTGTTACGACTGAACTTTGCAAATGTTGCAAACACATATACTGTAATCGCACAGTGACTGAATAAATAAACTTTTTGTGTGCTTTGGTCCCCTAATGAATTTGTGCTTTTGACCCAGAAATTCTGTGCTCCAGGCATGCTGATAAGAGATTTTATCTCGATTTGTGTTACTTAAGTGTTTTGGATATTTAGCTGTAGCAAACTTTAATATTACCTTCTTTGTATGCATTTGCACCTGGTAAATAAGAATTGTGGAAAATACTCTCTGATTCTCCAGTTGGTCTTGCTGTTGGTAGAAACGCATTTAACTGACTTGCCAAGGATGATGGTTCTACGAGTTTTTCGCCTATCGTCAATTTATTCAAGTTGCAATTTACTAATAAAGATTCCGTGGATTCTTTCTTACCTAAACAGAAAGAATAAACATTTTAGATATGCCAAGTTGCGTCACAGAAAAATATCGAATAACAAATGTATCGATTGCTTCAAATATACTCATTGTCCTTTGGGGCCTATGTCACTGAATCAACATAAATTGTACATATATCTAATATACGTATAATATACATTATGTTCTAGCGGGGTAGGTATTAACACGGAAAAAAATTGGTTCAAGTGCTGTACCAAATAAAGAGTGACAGTTTTATCTTAAGCTTGGGGTTTCTCACGTCCCAATATGATGCAAGCGCTGTCTCAAATGGGACTTCTGCTGCCCCATTCCGAGCGACAGTTCTTCCATTGTTGGGATAGGAGCCGCCCCAAGCTTTGGTACGACTGTTTTAGGGCAACGGTCGTACCAAACTTTTTTCCGTGAAGGAATGTTAAAAAAAATGTATTAGAATTCTTTTTTTGTCCAAAAAATGAAGAAAAATTAAAAAATGTACAAGCAATACCACTCTTAAATATGAACCAAAGTTTGCACATATATGTTGTTATAAATCATCTTCATTTGATTCGAACAACACAATGAATGCGAAGAAGATTTCCCACCAAGAATTTTTTCGTATATACTTTTTTAGCGGATAATACGCCAATTACTGTTCATTTTTTTACAAATAGTACGGAATACAAACCGGATTCCTACAAACATTTTTTCTTTGTAGCATTTTTCTTGGTATTACACTGCATAGCACGCAAGATGTTTTTTCGTCCACCATAATAGTCGGTATGAAGCGGTTTTGAATACGCTTGAGTGCTTGTGGTACAAGGTAAGTTAAATTCATTTAAAAGAAAACCAAAAAGATACAGCTGCTGAATTATTTGTTGAAATAATGTCTTTTTTACCAGGAATCAATTAGTTAATTATTTATTTTCAAGTGCCTTAAAAAAAAGAATTTTACAATTTGAATATCAATTTTGTTTAGTTGCAGTGCCAGCAATTTTGTTGCATTTTATAATATAATTACAAATATTATTATTAGTAAATAATAAATAGTATAGATCATTTAATGATATAATAGTATAACTATATATTTTCTAGAATAATTAGTTAGATCGGATTTACAAACGCTACGATTGTCAAGTAATCGTATTCAGTTTCTTACGAATCCAATATATAACCTTGTATATGTGAGTCGACAGGAGTTCATTATAGGTATGAAAAGAGAAATTAACGTTTAATAGGGACGTCACGCAAGTATCAAGGAATAGACGGCTAACGTCTCATTATCTTTGCGTGAACTCTTCGACTAATAAGAGTATACGGACGTAAAATAAAAGCGATGTTAAAACCATAAAAATTTATGATGTAGAAATAATTTAAACCGCAATAAAACATATTCGGTAAAACAAATGTAACATTTTGCGGGTAAGATCGTGCTTTCTGTAACTTTGATAAAGTCCTCGACATAAAGCATACCAAATATTTTGCATGTCAAATCTTGAAATAATTAGAAATCTTGAGCTTTTCCCGGTTGGAAACATGATTTAATATTTATTTTTTAAATTTAAACTCTTAAGCAATAATGAAAAGTATCTAAACAAGACAAACAAAAATTACATGATAAAATTGCAAAAACCCTAATACCGAAACCTGAAAAAGGTTTATGAAAATTCTATAACATTTTTAAACACATGAATATTAATTGTATTTATTACACTTAGAAAAAAAATCAGAGTATACACAACTCGATTTTCGAGTTGCAATAGAGTAAAAGTTGATCCAACTCCAATTATAGTTGTTTTCAGTAATTTCGAGTAAAAATAAGTAAGGTCAGAATTTTTTTTAGGGATCTTTTTCTGAGTTGTGTTTACTTTATTACTGAGTAAATTTTACTTTTATTTCGAGTTGTACCATTTTTTACTCAAAAAAGAGTTCTTACTCTCATTTTTTTCAGTGCAGTACTTCAAAATCGTAATCTCGAATTCACAATTAGTTGCAAATAGGTTTGTGAAATAATGTATATAGTAATCATACAATGTCTTTTATTATTAATTTTCCATGTATCGTTTTAAAACGCACTTATAGAACAACACAATGTCACTTCACTCGTCTTTTCATCTCGAATATCTTCAAAGTTGAATTTTTCACTTTTCAGTCGTCTCTTCACTACGAATATCTTCAAAGTTGAATTCTTCATTGTCGATAAAACCTCTTCAGGAGGAACAAAACAGACACACACTCACATTCCCGGAACACTTAAAAATGTAGCTAACTTCCAACGAACAGAAATATAAATTTGTCACTTGATATTGTAGAAACATAGCTATTGAAACGACACTTTCACTTCATCTTGCACTTCATCTTGCACTTAAGTAACGAATCACATTTCACTGTCGATCTTCAGGATGAAATATTTTCAAAATGAACATATTTATGCATCCTTCTTTTATTGTACAAATATTATAAACGTAAAAAAAACAAATTAATTATTCAAAGTAAAATACTAAAACTGGTTACACTCTGATAAAAATCTTCAGATGATAGACTGTAAACAAAAATAGTATGTATAAACTTGAAGTATTTTTTACATTATAGAACACTGTTAAAAATCTTAGAAGAGACATGTTTAAGAGCAATTTGTGAAATATTTTCTTCAATCTTGAAAATTCAACTTATTTTTGGAGTGAATATTTAGTTTCGTAAGAAAATGTCTTCTTTCAGGTGAAATTTTTAACAGTGTTACCTAATTTTTAACATTGTTAAAGCGCTTGATTATTATATTAATAAAAAATAAAACTATTGTTTGATCAGTAAGATAATAATCACTTTTTCAAACTAACATTATTACTAAATATTGAATAATACTCACTGTTAGTTATCATATTAATAGCGGCATCTATATCTCCATTGTTCATTTTTATAACGAGAAACACCCATTTCCAAAGTGTCATTCTCGAGATTACTTCGTAGTAATATGGGTCCATAAGCATCTCCCATGATTTAATAAATATTTGCTCCCGGGACATTTCTGAAAAAATACAAAGGATAGCATAATTAAATTACTGCATTTCAATTTCTAAAGAAAAAGAAGGGTTAAATTAAAAAAAAACAGAATTAGTAAGGTAAACTACATTACGCGTTCACAACCGTGATGTTTCCGTTATTCCTCAGAGACGAAGAAATCGCTATAGATATGCACGTAACAAAACCAAGAATGTTCTTCGAGCATAATTTGCCTTATATAGTCGCAAGGCTAATTCGTGCCATTGATTTCAATAGTCAAATATTTAAGAGCGCATGATTCGGTTAAGGTCAAAAGGTTGTCGTACTCTAATAACGTTCTTCTGATACAGATATGAATAAACTCGCCCAGTACCGAAATAGTTGTCCCAAATCACGATCATTTGGATTTCACAAATGTTTAAAAAGACTGCATTTGATTTTTCTGAATAAAATAGTTATACGACTTACGAACGGACGGGCAAATTCGACAACGTATATATTTCGAAATAGGCGAACGCTATAAACGCGATTTTCTGAGTGATATGATTGGACGCACGAAAACAACTTACACTGCAATTCTCCACAACCCCGCAATCTATAAACGTTGAAAGTTACGAGTGGAACGGTCGTAATATTTTTACGACTCTTTAGCAAAGACGGTGCAAGAGACACGGAGGGTATATAAGAAAGGAAAACCCGAGGACAAGTCACAATAGAAAAAACCAAGGGGACCTTAAAAATGCAATACAGCTGAGAAAGTGACATATCGTTCAACTGTTCGCATCGTAAAAGTTGTGCTGGAATATGATTAAACGATGCATATGCGATTATTCGCACAAGCAAAACATTTATGCTGATCGTAAAAAATGCCTGATAAAATGTAACGACGTGAATTTGTGTAATGGATTATGCTACTTAAAGAATTTATGCAGCTTAGCCAACTGGTGCTGTCGTAAATAACTGTCTGCAAACATTTTTCATTATGTTTTCATAAACGAATGCAAAGCGGTATAACGTGAAATGGTTTTATAGGCTCTTAGAAATATTCAACTTGATTGAAAAAGACTGCCTTTTTTTACTACAACTTTTTATTGCAAATCAACAGTGTTTCAGTAAAAAGACACATTTTCTTCTAAGAAATCCTATTTTCAAATTTGCTAAAAGTGAAGTCACATAAATTTTTTCTGTCCGTACTTAAAAAGATCACCCTGAATAAGAATAATTTTGACTGAATAAGAATAATTTCGAATTATATTTCTTTTTACATAAAAACGTCGCATTTATCGAAAAGATGCATTTTTAAATTACTTCGCTAAAAAAAATTTTATAAGAAAAGTCAATTGGAAGAAATGAAAAATTACTAATTTTAAGAAAATAAACTGGAAGTTTAATATTGTAATTACTTTCTATTTCTTATTTTTTAGAGTGTTTCTTTTTGGACCAGGCTTCTATTCTGAATAAAAAGACAATGTCCCACAAATACCCGCGTGCAGATTTACCTACTATTGCAAAAGCTGGTTATCAAGACAACCTAGAAAATTGTCAATATCTATCAAGTTTACATAATGCATTGAACTTTGTACCTCTATGATAACGTCATATATTCTAGCTTGACTCAGACTAATATGTTCGGTTTACTTTTCAATTGTATCAATGTTAAATACAAAAAGTTGATGGTTTGTGACACATATAAGAAATTGTTGAATATCGTTTCTCTGATTGTAATTACTTTTATACAATTTATTTAAAATATCTCTCAGTAAGGGTGGGGAAAATAATTATAAACCAACAAACTATAAAATCCCAATAGATTTGAGTAAAAGTCAGTCATGTGCAAGCGAGTTAGTTTGAGGCGAGTGATATGTACGATAACTTGAGGAATTGTAGCCCCTCGTAAAGCTAAGTTCGCGCTTTTATGTGCCAGCTTAGGTTATAAGTTCGTATTATATGTTAGCTAGATTCAAATGGCCCTCCGACCAATGAATGACGCCGTAAAATCGGGGAAAATATTCAGCAGAATTGTCAAATAAAATGAAGACTTGAACTCGGCGCAGATTGTAAATGCGAAATATTTTGATTTCGCGTTTATATTCGAATATTCAATTGAAGATTTTTATTGTTAAGTGATAATAACAGTGAACAGTTACGAAATCATAAGCTTACTTAATTGATAAAATAATGCACGAATGTTCCATCAAACTGTATGAAATGAAAAATGTTATGATGTTTTCAAATGAGTTTTACTTTGCCGAGAAAAAGATTGCTAAAGCATTCAAGATTTGAGTATCTTATATTAAAATGTACCGTACTATAGTTTTACGACATACCATTAAGTACTTTGGTAGACGGTTCTGATTTGAGAGAAGATGTCAATGGTTTTTTAATTTGAGCAGGAGTTTCATCTCGAAATGAAGTCGTTGGTGCAGACGGTGATGCAGCAGTTACGACTGTTGCATTGGTTTTAGAAGGCTGTAAAAAGTAAAAGAATATATTTTATAAGCTGATACACGGAAAAAATGTGGGGCAAAATGTGGGACAAAATTACCAGATGTCCTGAATGTGGGACAGCCTCAATCCCAATTTTTGCTTCGTGTTGGTCATTAGTTTTCATCCGTTTGGTCTACAAATAAAAATAACGATTACAAAAAAATCATTGTAAACAATTACAAGAGAAGTAGGTTACAAAAATTCTTAAACTGTGTGATAACTTTTTTGTTGATATAATGAAAACTTTCTACTAATAAGGACATAGGTACGAACAGGGACATTGACCTTATGCCTTTGACATTACGTTTTCAGTCGCTATTGATTGTCCTAATATCCACTGATACAAATAATATCACCCTTATCTGTTAATACCTTCACTATATATATATATAGTGATATATAGATATATATAGTTCCCATTCGTAATTTCTAGATGATGACAGATCCACACAACAGAACCAATTCTTCTATACAGATTTCTTACTAATTGTCACATTTTTACCTGGTTTTTACTCGAAGAATACTAAATGTTTTGTTTCAAAGCACTTCCAGTATTCATCGATGGCAGCATTATTATTATTGTAACTTTTATTATATAAAATATTATGAGGTATATAGTATTGTTAATAAATTACTGAACCCTAAATTGTTGTTTTTGAACTATGAAATTTCTGGATTACCTTCATTTTATTCTTGTGCAATTAAAAGAACGAAAACCTGGTTTACTAAATCAGGTTTTCGTTCACATCATACCTTCGGAAATTGTTTCTCTATATAATATCAAATACCATACTGTCAATAATCCCACTTCTTTCATGAACTTAGATTACACGCATTTACTAAAATATCGATTCTACTTCATTCATATGAAAAATTGCATGTATTACATTCATGAAAAATTAATCCGCATAAACTTCAATGACCAACTTAGAAGTAAACATTACCTGACTACTTATTGCACACAACTTTTGGCTGATAAAGTCGTTGTCTGGAGTTGGGTGCGGCCATGTCTACAAAATGCATAACATATAGTTATTATTATGAAATATATATTATGGTTTACACGGTTTTCTTTATTTTAAAATTAATTAGTTATATATAGTAACCTCTCCTTCTTGCAGGCCCTCCATCTTCTTTCTTTTGTCTCGTGTTTCTCGTGCTTTTAATTTCATTTCCCTCCTCCTTTGAAATACTTCTATACAGATATCACACCAGTGTTTCCCAGCGATAACTTCTTCGTAAATTTTGCAAGGTTTATGGTTGTCCATTGTTGTGACTATTTCGTTATGCTTGGAACATAACTTACACTTTTTCACTTTTCCCCTTCCTTTTTTTGGGTTCATTTTTTGGGGGTCATTTTCTGAACCCAGTGACATCAAACTTTCATCGCCAGATTCATTTGTAGACATTGTGTTTTCATAAGCCTTATCTAATATGTTATCTTCATTCTGTTTGTTCGTAGGCTTTACAACAGCTACTGGCCTCAACGAACCATCTAATGTACATTTTTGAGTATCTGACTGACGACGTATCTTCGTTTGGCTCATGATGTGCGTTTACAATTTACTAATGGATAGATAAATTACACTGTAACAAATGTACAAATTAATACATTTATTTTTAATTTGTTTTGTCTCGACAATATTACAAAAGTATGTCACCTTACACTGGTAAATGAAGCATTATGTTCAATGGTGAAAGCTTTCAAAAGCAACATACATAATAAAACAGCATCTTTCAAGATCACAAAATCACAAACAATATGGATAAAGTCAGTGTAACAATTGTGCAAGGAAATGATGCTAACGACGCATCCAGAGTTACCACCAGATGATAATTTGCATCAATTGCATTTTACGTCATTCGTATTCCTAACTTTAGACTTCACGCGTAAAAACCATTTACGTAATGTTTACGAAATATCTTGCATAAAAGATGCGAAACTGAACGATCAGAAACCATACATCAGAAATGTCAACCAGTGCTTCCGAAGTCTGTCTTCACCCAAAAACCGAAGTTCTGAGCCCGAATTTTCTCGAAACTTTCTTATCCCAATGTTTGCGAAATGATTTTATTCAACGCACATCCGAAAGAAGAAGTTGTTCCCCCGTCAGTTAACTTCCACCATTGACCATAATTACCAGCTGTCTCTGGTTCATTGGCAAATTAAAGAAATATGTTTAGCAGAACAGGTTTCGCGCGAAAATACTCAACCTGTTTTTCCATCTCTCGGTTACTGATAGCCTCACTTTCTACCGTTCATTTCGGTCAGATATTTCTTGCATTTCGCTCCTATCGCCCTCTCAGTCCTGCCACCTCGCGCCCGACTCGCGTCTCACTCGTACACCCTGATGCACAATATACTCTTCAGTAACCTTGGTTCAAAGAATGGATTCGAAACTTGACGACGACAAAAACTGCACGGAACTGAATTTGTACTGCACCATTCGGTCTTCACTTGGTGACCTCACTTCGCGCGCAAAAGACCAGTCGCAACTTTTTGCCTATCAAAACTAACGCAGCCCAAGTTACCCGACTTTGGCTGATACCGAATGCTAATTTGACTTGGAATTTGGATCGGCAACGGCTGAGTCCGAGAAAAACAATGGCGCGAGGTTGCTGCGCGACTGACCCGACGGTCTGTTGTGAGGTTCGTAACTAACTACAGTTCGGTTGGTAGGCAGCCGTACATCAATGAGGTGCACGCTGTATTGCCGTGAGAAGCTGGCCTGCCAACACTGAAACTTTGCAGGGTGGGTGGCAAGAGGGGCATGCGGCGTGAATAGAGACGGTCAGACGACAAGGACGCAACCAGCCAAGAGCCAGCACACGTGATTCTTGGTGGGACCGATCGAGACGAGAAGGGTGATATGGCCAGTGGAGGGGATCACCGAAAGAAATAATTGAGCGGCTACGCGAACGAGTTACGGAGGAGACACGATTTAAATCCGCAAAAACGAAATCATTTTCAGACGTCCACGACCAGGGTACCTTCTGGCCCGGGGTGCGTAGTCACTTGCCGAGCGGGTTTTGGCAGACAGTTCATTTGAATATGATGGACGTGGCGCGTCCCGTGAATGGTACACATGTAATCATTATTAATCGATTATGTAAGACAGACGGTACAGGTGTAAGATGACACGGATACGTTGTTCGGTAGAGGAGGCCCTATGACGTCTATTAGACATTTATGGACTACATGAAAAAAGTTAATGTCGTAGAAAATAGGAGCATTTTGAAACTAGGATCCTAATAAAATAATAATCCAGCTACTTTTCCTAACCTATTGGGCTTAGGGTATACAAATCAATAAGAGTCAAATTAAACCAATTTATAGCCAATTTCAGCCAACGTGATTTAACCAATTTAGAATGTACGGAAAACTCAGTGAATTTGATTGAATAATTCGGTAAACTGTGCCAAAATTTAAATTTGTAGCTCCACTATTTCATGTTTAACTAGAACTTGTGCGTGTTTATAATGTATTATTAAAACGTTTCAGTTTCACATGCAACTGAATCAATAAATTTTCTCTCTCTGGTAGTCAATGCAAAAATGTTTTTTGTCTTCTATTTCTTGCTAACCAATGTATTGCGATTTCAAAGTGGAAAAACAGACGCGGTTCAGTAATAAGCAAAATGTGTTAATCACAGGCTCTTTGTCTGAACGGTACAACATTCTCCTACATTCAGAGACTGTTTCAAAATCGTTCCCAAACAGAAATTCAATATTCATAATAAAGAGAAACATACTAACTCCGTAGCAGCAGATTTGATGGTTCGCCTTAACTGCCCAATACAATTTGCTGGTTTATTTTTCTGCGTGAGGGCACTTTTTTAGTCTAATGACTATATAAAAGAAATTTAATTTAATTTAGTATTTATTTCAATTTAATATTTTGCTTGGAAACGAGCATATTAACATTTTTTGAGAGACAATTTGTAAGATTATATACTCCAAGTTATTTAATCAATGCAAAAAGAAATGTTGAGACTGATTTTTTTAAGTAAAACGATACTGATAAATATGTCAGTATTTTGCCGTGCGTTCTAGTCTGGTGTTAAAAAGAAGTATGTTCTCGAGTTAGTTTTTTAGAAGCTACAAAAAATCACAATTGTACGTTCACTGGATTGAGGTTGTGAATAATATATGTTTAAAGGAACTGGAAATTCTGTATTCCCGGAAAGTTTGATTCTCTTTTTGTATGAACCAAAGTTACGATAATCATTCTACCAGCTGTCGGTTTTGTACATCATAAATGAAGCGTTTATGCGGCGACACAGTAATTTTACAGACACGAAACACGACATTCTGCGTCTTTAAAAAATATGGTAATTTTTAATACAATACTCTTTCCTGTACGTCGCATTCTATCTGGAATAAAAAGGTCGGGATTGATATTGCGGAGAAAAATAAAAAGATGTTCATTAGAAAAAGATGGATAGATGTAAAACGAGATCACGCGCGTATGGAAAAGGAAACAGTGAAGGCATCAACGATCTGGTTCAAGAGTATGCTTGTGTAAGTTTACCAAGCGTTGGTGAGTGGTAAAATGAACTTGCCAGGCGAAAAGTAGTGCCGTGACTGGACAAACAACTTTAGTTTAATTCAGCTGTTTTCCTGTACTAATAATTAATCGTTACGTATATTAATCATTACACTTGGGTAATGATAACGTATGAGATTATATTTATTTTCACAAAAAAGTAAAAATATATTTGAATCCTATTTTGTATCTGCATTACTATATTTTATACTATACCTTTGTAACGAATCCCTAATTTTAATTAGGGTACAGTACTTATTTATATATTTAATTCGATGGGTTATTTATTTTCCTTGTTTTATATAACAGTGTGTTTGAAAATCGAAAAATACTTTTATATTATTTGTAATAAGATACATATTTGACGAAATTGAAAAATTTGTATCTGAATTTGGAATAGAAATAAAAACTGTGGGGGCTTGGAATAAATTGTATTTTTTTATTATTTTGCAGGTACACTTAGACAAATTATTTAGCAGATCCACATAAATTTATTTGTCCTAAGCATTTATTTAGCACAACTGAAGATATATATACTTTAAATGAAGGCAATTTAATTATATGAATTTATTTATAAGCAGTAAATAATTTTGTTTTGGGTATAAGAATCGGGAAATAAATACATGTCAATTTTAAGTGAATATAAGACGAATAAATAATTACTGTATTTAAAAATCATATTAACTAGTAGTGGGTAAACTGAGTGTGTCTACGATAAAAAAAAGTTATGGATAAGATGACATAGGAGAGAAATCTTGTAACGCTGTTGGTAACACGTTTTACTGCTCTACATTTATTTATCAAATTGTAAACGTGAGATTAAGTTTATCAAACTTACATAGTCATTTAAAAATTACACAAACAGAAATGTAAAATTAAATACGACTTTTTATTATATATTTCGTTTATATGAATGTCATAACATCCTAAAAATATCTACAGTCGAATTTAACGAAGTGGTTTGCATTAGAGTAATTAAAGGACTTACCAATACAAGTTTTATCACAAATTTCTACGTTACACTTTTCTTCCTTTCGATTACAATTTATAAAAGTCACTAACGTTTCACCTATAAAAACTTGTAACCAACGATATTAATACGATATTACAAATATCGTTAACGTACAAATATTGAAATAAGAACGAAATATGTCCCTAAACTATAACCATTTCATAAAGTGTAATCTAAATAGTTCTGAACATTATATCATTCAAATTGAACTTGCTAAGTCGTTTATTTACTCAGCAATCGAATATACGATTTTATCAATAAAAAATTATTTCTTACATTAAAAAGTTTCATAAACTGTATTTTGTCACTTGAATAATTTATTATTTTGACGATATTATGAAACTTATACTAACTTGTCTACACTGTGAATATTTTTCTTGTTTTAACATGACGAATAAAATGATTATTCTGATTAGCAACAAGGACTCTGTGCGGTGCAAATTCAGCACGATCTTATTCTGACATTTGTTCCGAAAAATCTTCACAATGCAATAACTACGTACATTTTATGTAAATTTCAACACATAAACGTATTATACTACTTAACACGTCACATAAGATACCCTGTGTATTTACTGAAAAGAAACATGAACGTTCAGCGAACATAAAGGTGCAAGCAGACTTAATTTTGGACAAATATACAATTCATAAAAATTGCCCGTGAATCGTATTCTGAAAAGCCACCCTGACAGCACAAAGTGCAACTGACAAAAACGTTTTTTTTCGCAGCATTATATTTCCATATGCCAGTAAAAATTCGGATTTTCCTTGCACACGTGCTAAGAATACTACTACAATATACTCGCACGCTGGAAAAGTGACTATTAGGGCAATTGCTGTCAATTTATACGAGACGAGTCTCTCTAAAATCGAAGTCTGTAAAATTTTCGCATTTGATTTGTTCAAGTTTGCATCTTTATAATCGCTAAAATCCCTTTCCAACATTATACTTAACGAAGAATGTGACATATAGAAACCATAATTACTTTCCCGCATTGTGCGCGAAAAAATTACCTTGCTGAAACAACAAAGTGGAATAACGAATTTCAGATACAGCGAAACCTATTAAGAGAAAACAATTTGACAAGAATCATCGACGACTATGAGAGAAAGAAATCGTTCGACACTGGTTGTCAAAATCAGTATGAAGGAACCTGGAAGAATGTTAAAGTAATATATTACAATATCATGATACATAAAGGGTCATGTAAAATCATAAAATTGTAAAAATAATAATAATTATTATAATTATATAATAAATGTTTCAAATGGCGGTAAACAGAAATCTCGTTTAAGCCATTTTACCGAGTACTTTAGCACGTTATCTCTCAACAATACGCTACTATAAGACATAATCAAGTCTCACAATTTGCTTTGGAAACATATGCAACTAACATTAAAAGTAAATGTACATTGTACAAAAGTAAGCAAATCAATAACCGGTGATAATACTTAGTTTTGGTAAACACCTAATTATTTGCTATTTGAGCAAAGCTTCTTTTCCGCGTGAAAACAAATGTTTTACAAGCAAGTTATCAATTTGCGATAGAATCATGAGTGTACGATTAATTGAGAAAACGACGGGGCATCACATTTTCAATTCGCTGTTGCATCGTTTCAATTGCGATTGACTCGACATTACGAAGTTCCCGCCACCTCTTTCGATTGTAATGCTATACGCTTAATTCGGACTTTAACATACTTCGAAATCGTAACGTGACTTGCACGGCATGCTTCAGATACTTTTGGTGCACAAATTATAACGCTCATTCATGTGTCAGTGAGTCAATCAACCAATGACGGATACTCGACAATGAACGAATTCGCACTCTGATCTGCCTTTCGCAGTTTTTGCGGCGGTAGTTACACATTGAGTACATTCGAACTAAGTTACGAACAAGTACATAAATGTCTGCAAGACGAAATGAATTCGTGTTTACGAAATTCCCATCGAAGTAGCACAAGACGCAACGACTTACGACTAATTTCTAGATTTACATCAACAATTCAATTTAATTTTTCGATGACCATCGTTCGTTGTTTTTGCTTCTCTTGAAATAACTCTGCTCGCACTGCCAAACTCGATTCCACTGGAACCCTTTCATACCTAGAATCAGGTTTAATCCGTTATTAATGAATGTTGTGACGTGACGATTTTGATCAATCCCAACCCAGACCATCATGCAGTCTCATATGCAGTCGTATAAAACGTTATTATGGTCCGCATAGTTTTGTTGCGGGTGAAATGTTTTATTTTATTATTACTTTTTCGAACATCATTTATTATTTCGAGACGCCGTACCGTAATATTCCGGGTACAGAGTGAGCGACGAAAAAGCCTGCGAAAGGTTTGGCTCGCCGTATGGTGAACAAAACTGTGAAAAAGGTAGGCCAGTCGGTATTGTTCTGTCAAACGGTATACCTGAAACAAAGTCAGTTAACAATCAATTAGGGTAGCGAATACAAAATCCTGATCCATAATCTTCATCGAAGACAGATGTTTAGGCACTTAAAAGGTTCAACATATATTGTACCTTTTACGATATAAATCGCAAAAGTACGAATTTTTTGGTAAGTCATTACGAATTGAGGTTAAGGTTTTACGAATTAATTTTACTCAGTGTATAATTACTAAATGCAACCAAAATTAACACATATTTTATTACACATGAGCAGTACAAATCAAGTTTCAATCCAACGCTGTGAAGTATACATAAAATTGACCTTTCAAACATAAACCCAGTCTCTTTCTGATCTTAAAATATTTATTCGAGAGCACAAGACTCTTTCATCCCCTGACATTTATTCTCAAAGTAATGTCTCAAACATTTCAGTGCAGTAATTATTAAAGCAATATCGTTTATAATTTAAAACTGAAATCAATACATCAACGATAACATTTGCCTTCGAATAACGCTGACCATTGACTAGGAACCGCCACGGAAAAAATAATATGGATCAGTTTCCAGCGAGTATCTAATCAAATGATAAGTGTGTTACCTTCATTCACGACTCCTCCACGCATCATTGGAAAATCAATGGGTGTTTCATGCGAAATGACTTGTCTCGAGACCGGCAAGTGACTTGGCTGACTCGACAATGATTCAGGCATCGAAAAGTATTTGTTGAGCCGATAATATTCGGACTCGTTGAATCCTGCGAAACATGGAAATGACAATTAGTATAGTTACATAATTATTAATCCTATTAAAAATGTTGCACAATTTATCTAAAAATGTCCGCGCGGTTTACGTATAAAGAACCGTTTGCGCGTGTCGATATAAAGTCAGCTGTTTACGATCGCATCGTAGGAATACGCGAAGGTAACAGGAAAGAATGAATTGTCGGCGATTTGTCGTCAAATTTAAGAGGCTGTCCCAGTTGAGGGTACCTTCACGTGAGATATTTGTCGACAGCAGATATCTACATATAAGCGACAAGTTGTCGGCGCGGTCTGGGAGAAACCTTTCATCTCATAGCGGTTTCGCGAGAAAGAGAGTAACCGGGATCCCTTCAGACGTCGAATTCCGATCACCAAAAATAACAACAAGCTAACAAGTTACGACCACACAAGCAACGTCATTATACGTTATGCTTATGATCAAAGTGAATTGACAGACGTCGCGTACAAGATGTTACGTACAAGAAGCCGTCTTACGGACGAATTTTTAGTGAATTAAAGAACTTATTTATTGTAGGAATTTATTGCAAGCCCTGAACTTTAACCAGAAATGTTCTGTTGCAAATCAGAGGGTATTAGGATTATTTTTAAACGAGACATTTTGAAATCATCTTTCACGGTTTGAAATACGTCGTAACGTTATTGCAACTGTCACGAAAATGGTTGGAAGTTAATATGCCGTAAGATGATTGTCGCAGTAATGCTTTTAGATACTTCTGAAACACCTAAAAGTGTATTGTCACTATTAAATCAAGTGGCCAATGTGAGAGTCCTCTTCGTGCAAGAGCAGAGTTTCGTTACATTTATAAAGAGTTAAAAATAACCGTTATTCATATATTTTGATGTCTGAATAATTGTACAGAACTTACTTAATTAAAAGTAAATTTAACTTAATTGTATAAAATAGTATTTTTATGCAATTAAGGTAGTTGTTATTCTTTTACTATACTATTAAATTTTCATATTTTTGCATTTTCAAATATTTTCATTACATCAAATGTTTCTTAATATGATAAAACCAGTTATTGATAATAATTCATAATAACGTTTTTAATATTTTCTTATTACTTAAATAATACGTAACACATAATACGTAATACTTAAATATTACAATTTATTAAAATAAAGCACGTTGGTTATACTGAAAGTGTATGATTCTTCCACGTTGCGCCATAAAAATGATTTTCCACTTTTTAAACTTATTATTTAAACAATTTTTTATTAGTTATTAATATTACGTCAACCAATAATGAGAAATTGATAACTAAACATTGAACTAAACATCCTCTATGTAAGTTCCATAAGCACCAATTATCATCAACATTCACGAGCTCGATCACGAGATATTTGATATCAGAAATTAATTTAAAAAATACATACCCAATATATCTACTTATACTGTTATGCAAAACATTGGCAGAGAATATATATGATGGCTAGTGAATTTTGATGAAAAATTATGTAGATGAAGCAACCAACTGAACAATGTTGAGTCAAAATTTCATTAAACTTTCAATACTTTAATGTCTTGATACAATCAGCTTAAATAATAGGTTTAACATAATATTTTTCAAAAATTATATT
>JABFPB010002863.1:0-18738 GCA_022817645.1 Ceratoteleas bidentatus | reverse complement strand
TATTCGAAATCAATCTATCTCTCTCCCATCCAAAAAATGTCCTTTCAACAAATCTACTCATAGATTCCCATCTCGATATTTCTCCAAGATAAATCGATCCCACATCAACCATGCGAATCTTGACCTAAGAACCTCCTTCGACTACACACTCGCTGCAGGTTAGCTTTCCCAACAAGAACAGTTAACGAAAATTCCATCTCGCAGACCCCCTCTTTTCCGCGCGACCCAACCCAAATCTCGTTCCCATCCCGAAATTCCGTCGCCTCGCGCGCGACCCACATTCGCGCCGCTCGACGCGACCTCTTTTGTCCCGCAGCCGATAACATTTCGCGGCACGTCTGACCTGGTCCTCCGGATGCGATACACGTCGATCCTCCATCACGAAATGTCAGTTTGGGATTCCCGCGTGGTTTTCGCTTCGGCGTCAAATTCATAAGCGGCCATGCATAATCGCGCGAAATCGCGCACGATTGTCGGCAATTTGGCAGCGCGCGCGTGCTCGGCGGGTGTCGAAATCGCCGTCCCCGGGAGAAATTGAATCCCGCGCGCAAAAGTATCCATTATTGCGTTACCGCCGCGAGCGTTCGAGCCTTCGCCTATTTTCCGTGCAAACAGCCGCGCAATCCACATTTCATCAGAAATGATTAACCGGGCCGGTGTTTACGGCGAGCCTGCAATTACGACTTATTGTAATAAGCGATTGCCGATTTCGGAGGGGGTTAATCAAATGCAGCCAGTGATTACACTGTATGATTTTATGAAGTGGTTGGAGGTAAACGGGAGGGGGAGAAGTTATTAAATGGTTGATGAAAAATTCAGTTGGGATATTGACCCCAGAAAAGTGTTGGCTCGTCATCGCGAAGTAAACTTCGGGTTGTCTGATCCAAAATTTGGGTTTCATTTCATTTCATCGAACTTATCTGGAATTAACTAAATTGTTAAATGGGTACTCTGAATTTTCAGAAAATTGTTAGATCTGAATTATTTGTTTGAATTGCCATCCAAATCCTCTGGATGAATACAACTATTTAGGTGCCATTAAACTAAAATTGATTTTGTTACAAAAATCTGTCTAAAGGGCGTCGAACAACAAAACATTTGATTAATTAGATGCGTTCATTAAAGCTTCCTACTAATTAAATCGTCGCCGATGGTGGCGCCGTTCGCGAATAATTGATCATGAAATATCGCGAGCATTTTATTCGGGTAATTACGTTCACGAGAGGCCGATGCGTGAGGTGGCGGAATTGCGGTGCTGGGGAGTGCGCGGGTGGCGGGGAGGAATTATGATGAGGCGTGATGAAGTGTAATCCTCGGTCTGGGAGGTGCGTGGAAATAGCGGGTGGTTTGTTTTATGAAATTTTGAGTGCGCGGTGGGTCGGCGCAGCGGAGGCGCCTGCATGCTGAAGAGTGCACTGTAAATTGGGACACCAGCGACGCGAAGTTCACCGCAACCCTAGCAGGGTGTGGAAATTCGATTTGCATATCGGTCATCCCGATTTCCGGCTATCACGGTGTAGGGTAATGAGTCAGGTTGGGGTTGACCAAAATCTATTAAACTCAGGCTGCGATTTGGTTAGACAAATCATCGAATGGTGGTTTTCTTCAGTTGAGTCTGTAAGGTCAAAGGTGAAAAATCTTTTTCTTTTTCAAATTTGTATCTGGTGTACCAAGATAGATATTGTAAGAAAAAAATTAGAAGAACTTTGCCGGTGGATACATTAGGAAATTCAGAATTAAGGATGGAAAAAAGGGTTTGGATTCCTAGATGCTTTAAGAGGAATAGTGAATTCTAATCTTTGTCTCTGAAAGACAAACAGTTTAGAGGTAATCTACTAGAACTCTTCATCTAGTAGATATAGAGTCTTCTAACTAATCCTTTAAGGAGAATAGTGAATTCTAATCTCTGAAAGACGAACAGGTTAGAACTACTCTACTAGAACTCTTCATCTAGTAGATATATTGTCTTCTAACTAATCGAATGATGTCACATTCTTATATCTCCACCCACTATCAAATTCCCGCAATGTTTCAAAGATTGCACCATTTCAGAATCTCTATATCCCAAGACTAATTCTCTCTTATCCCAAGACTAATGGTATCAAAAATACCCCAACCATTCAGCATTAAAGACCCAAAGTCCACCCTTGGATCTTGAAAATCCTTCTTTCACACGAATCTCCATCAAATTCCTATTTAAAAAAGCACCCCCTGAAAACGCTGAATCTCCCGACAAAGCCGGCTACTTGTTGAAGAGAGAGGTCGCGCGTGAGCGACCGAGAGGGATCGCGTGGGGGTGTTTTGCGGTGGTGCGCGGTTCGGGGGGTCGCTTCGGGGTTGGGTCGCGGAGGGCTGCAGGTGGGTGGCTATTGGATACCGCTTCCTCGTGCGCCTGCTTTTACGTCCAGCGAAGAAACTGGGACAATAGGTCGAGTGCAAGCAGGCAAGCGCGCGCCGGTATAGCTTCGGCTACACGTGCACCGACACAAGCGCGGCTCGTACGTACACGCTGCCGGGCGTCAGTGGCGGTTGCGAGCCGCGCTCAGCCGAGCTTTTCTTATCGCCCCGAAGGACGCCGTTGCATGCTCAAGAGCAATGCGGCCTTCGCGCGAAAACCCGGCGTCCGGCTTCCGGTTAAACGGAACCCCCTGTGCCAAGTGCGAATCCATGGTTCCCCGTGAGAGATGGTGGGCTATCTGGTATTTCGGACCGAAGTTCGGTCTGAAACTGCGGACTGGGAATATTATGTTGGGAGGAGGAAGATAGGAATTTTAGTCTCAGCAATGTGGTACTGTAGTCCCGTATAGACATCGAACATTGAATCCACGTGGATTCTACGTGGAGGAACATTTGCACGTAGATTCCACGTAGGTTCCGCTTCGAATCTACGTGTTTTAGAGGTTTGTCTGTTAGGGGTGGAACGATGTGGTAGAGTGTAAACAGAGGGTGTAAGAAAGTATAAAGTTAGACAGTAATGGGCATTTGCACACATGTAGAATTACAATTCTTTGGGTACTCTGGTTAAAGAATTATATATCATAGTTTTGCTGTGTCTGAATATGATATTTCATAATGGGGGGTCAACATGAGACTGCAAAAGCTTTACGATATGATATTGCTAGATTGAATAGGTTTCACTTATGCTGTACAGTATCGTACACTAATCAGTATTCAAGTCAATGTTTCATTGAATGAATTCAACATTTGATTTGGAACGAAAGTTTTTCTTTAGTATGAATATACTTAATTGAATGAAAGGCATGAGTCATGAGGATTAGAACTTTAGAAAACTAGATTCGCTTAATTTTCCTCCACCATTCTCAATGTTACTACACTACTAATTGTGGCTATATCTACTCCTGCTGCACTATATAGACCGTTAGTTCCCCCAAGAAACCGTCAGATCGCGCGGCGATTGAGCCGCTTACACGTGCCGGGTCTACATCACGTCAACATCGCCGCTCGTTATAATTTCCACGCGACAAACAACTTTTCTTCTCGAAGTCGCGTTATTCCGTAGAAACAAAGGCGCTGCGTCCTTTCCCGACTCTTACTCGTAAACGCTTTTCGATGCCTTTACCGTTCCTCCGCGACTTTTCCCTCATCTCCAATTGTTCGCTTTTTCCTGTCGGACTAAACGAGCGAAATGTTTGTCAAACGCTAAATGTTGAACGAGCAATTATATTTGCCGCGCGTTCGCTGAAATAACGAGGTAGAAAAACTCGAGAATTATGCTGCGGCGAGGTCGCTTCCGCGAACCTAACGCGAATTTCGTTTTTCGATCCGCGTTTTCAATCGTTCCGGCCAATTATCGATCGTACTCTCCCGGGAGGCGCGGGATTTCACTTGCTCCCCACGTTGGGCGCCAAAACTGTTCCGCCGCGGCGCTCCGCCCGGCAGATGGCGCGCGCAGCGCGCATTCTCGTAAACCCCGCGGCTAATTACTGTAATTATCGCGCAGCGCGATAATTTCGACCGCGCTTTTATCGCCGTCTTTATCGCTCGTTTTTCTCGCTCGCGTATTTCTCGCTCAGACCGAAATGGGCGACGGCTTTACGGGCGCGGTACGGCACTGCGTGTACCGCTATAAATAGGCGCGCGGCCATGTGCAGGCCGAATAGTCCGGCTTACGCGGCCCTTTTTTTCTCGTCCGAGGCTCGAACGTAACTCGCCGCGGGCTGATTTGAATACAATCAAGATAGGGAAAATGTTTGTTAGAGGGCGGTTTAATTGTGAAGAAGAAAGGGATTCATTTTTCAACTCGAATGATCTTTGGAATTTTAGGAAATGAGTTAAAGTTAGTTTTGACATTTGTCGAGCCTAAGGAATCCGCTGGTGATCCAATAGATTTATCTCTTGTTTCGATCTTGTGTTCTATCAAGATTACTTTTGGATGCATGGCATTTTTTCTACATGACTTTTTAGAACCTCATTTTTATCTGCGAATTTATTTAATCCATTTAACGAAGCATTTGTCTCAGTTGCTGAATAAACATACCCTCCCCACCATTCCCTCCAAATCCAGCATCCATCACCGCGAAGTCAATGCAACCCCCTCATCACCAAAAATATTATTTAATATATCTGTAATATTACTGTAATATTGAATGTCCGCATAATATACAGTAACATTATAGAAATGTTGAATAATATTTTTTGCTGATAGGGCCTCGATCTCCGGACGAAAAATCGCACCCGACCAGCCCCATGATTCGCTTGCGCCGGGATCCCGCTAGACCTACGAGCCTGTGGCGCACGGCCACGCATAAACGAATTAACCCCGGCGACACACCCTCGCGACCTACAAACCCACTAAATTAACTCCTTTGTCGATACGAATTCGAGCGCCATCGGCGTCGCTTCGGAAAAGTGCGAACGCACCGACTGTTATCGGCCGGGGGGGGGTACCGGGTGTTATCCTCGGGCGGGGTCAGGGGGCGGCAGACGCGAAGACAGACGACCAGGCAGACAGGGTGGATCCCATAAGCAGGTTGTTCCGGGACAGAAATGAGGCCGCTCGATCCAGGCGGAGTACGCGCCACCTATATCTCGTAGCGACCTGGAATGACCCTGTATACGATCGCACGACTCCGTGACCCGCTTGCCACCTAAACTGGGTCAATGCTCTCCCGCTAGTCCCAGTAGCACCCAGTCGCACGAGCCTCGCACCATCCTTAAAGCGCTAACCTACTTACTTTTGACCCCGCGACGCCACGCCTTACCGTAAGAACGACATCGGACAGGGTGGGTTCCGGTGAGCATCACTCTCATAGGGAATACTAGAAAGAAATAAAGAAAAGTCTTGTGGCAACTTCAAATTTCCCTCTATAAACTGACCGATTACATTGGCGATCCTGGCAGGATCGACATCCGCATGGCGATCCTGCCATGGGTTCCGGTGATCATCGGCCTCATCGGATATACTACAAAGAACTACAAGAAAATACTTGTGGTAACTTCAAATTTCTGTATACATTTGACCGATTCATTACATTGGCGATCCTGGCAGGATCGCCATCCGCATGGCAGGATGAGAAAAGTTAGAATGAGGTCCATAATTTGAATGAGAGCAACCCATTAATAATTGTGAGACATTGTAGAAAGAACTTGTTCAGAATTTGTCGAAATTTTCTAGATTATCTAAGTAGGAAGGTACGTAGATACTATCTAAGGTACTTAGACTATCTGAGTAAGAAGGTACTTAGATACTATCTAAGGTACTTAGACTGTCTAAGTAGGAAGGTACTTAGATACTATCTAAGGTACTTAGACTATATAAGTAGGAAGGTCCTTAGATACTGTCTAAGGTACTTAGACTATCTAAGTAGGAAGGTACTTAGATACTGTCTAAGGTACTTAGACTATCTAAGTAGGAAGGTACTTAGATACTATCTAAGGTACTTAGACTATCTAAGTAGGAAGGTACTTAGATACTTGAGACGCAAACCTTTGGGTAAAGACTATAATTTTATCGCCTAAGTATTGTTTGTATTATAGATCATCTAGTTATATCAAATCTAGACATAGACTAAGTCCTACACGAAGTAAAATTTTTAATTGAATGTTATGCGATATTACGACTTTAACGACTTCATCTAATTGTAAAACGGTCCTAGGATTTGCCGGAATGGTCACCCATCCATAAAATATTCCTTGTCAATGGTGCTTGACTTGTTACTGGACCGATAAAGGGAATCTGAAATTTCGTCAGTTTCTTTTTGAAAGATTGCGCTATTCTCGACGTCGTAACAACTGCGAGAATTTGTATTCCTTTCCGCACTTTGAGACTGCAGTTTTTCGTGGACTGGGACGTTAAACTTGGACTTCTCTCTCGTAATGACTTTTCGGTTTACGTAATAGTTGGGCAATAATTGCGCGAATGTCTTTGCCGGTCATTTCGCCGAAAGTTCCGCGATTTAACCGTTCGCCAGCGCAATTTTATAAAAGTTGGCAAAGCGGGTGTTATGTAAATGAGCGAGTCATTGTTGAACCGAGGTTTTTGAGTTGATAACAATCTCTTATTAAAAGAACGAACAACATTTTTACTTAAAGCGCTTTCAAAAGTCTCGTAAAGACCAAGTATCTCCCCTTTCTCTCTCTCGCTTCCCTTTTTTTTCAATACTTCCCCTTCACTCATAAAGAATTGTTAGTTGATTAGTAAGATGTAAACTTCGAGCGGGAGATTGCTCTTTTTTATTGCTTCGACAATGAAACTCGCCAAGTGGCAAACTTTTTCCCATTTTTCCCAATACTTTAAAGCGGTATTATCCCAGCTTGAAAGGCAATATCTGCATCTCTCCCATTAATTAACCGCCAAAAAACCACCGACTGATTCACCGCAAGCATTCCCAATTCTCCGAAAATCCAGTAAAAGTAATCTTTGGTGGAAAATTCCAACAAAGATTACTTTTGTCATAACTCTATAACCCACAATGAAACTCCAATCCCCAATTAATCCCCTGTTCATTTTCGATTCAATGATACAAATTATCTCCCGATCGCCATAACTTTCGCGTTTACCGATCCTCTCCCATTGGCTCCTCTTCTCCTCATAATTCATCAACCCGAGCACAATTCTCTCCGAAAATCGATTTCCATTATTTAAAAATCTCCAAAAATAAGCAGCGTGATCGCCCTGAAAATTATAAAAATTTGAATCGCGAAAATTGGCAGTCTAATTTCGCCGCAAAGTGCACTCTTCGCCATCGCCGAAATGATTCAATCATTCGCGATTGAATCGATCGCCACCAATGACACGAAATCCGCAAACAACAAGTCCCCGCAAAAATCTTGCGATTCTCGGCCGTCGCGGCCGATAACGACGAATTGATTTCGCGCGCTAATTATAAAATTATTAAGAGTGACCCACATCATCCGTGCACGGCTTATCTTCGCGTTTGCATTTATTAATAAATCCGCGAATGCAACGGCGGCTCATAAACAATACACGAGGCAATACTATTCTTGCTTAATGCGAGCGTTTCGTACCGCGAGGTCTTAATATTAATTTGCCTATAAGCGAATATAAAATGCACAAACGCTCGGACTAAAGAATATACCGCGAATGTTACGCTACAGCGGCATTTCATTCGCATTTATTTAATAATCGCAGCTAATGACACGCTGCCACGGGACTATAAGTCGATATCCCCGGCTGCGAGTGCTTTGGGCTAATCGATGCTCAAAAACGGGATAGTAATTTGCCACCCAGCCGGCAGTTATCCGCTAGTTCGGGCACATTTTTAGACGTGGCTTTTTGCCTTCTTTTTGGCGAAACTTGAGTTTCACGGGAAATATGTTGATGCGGCATTTGCATAGGTTCGCCGCTGACGTATGTGTGTTGAGCAAAGTGGTTCGGGAGTTGAAGTGCTCCGAATCTGATTTCATTTTCGAGGCTTTGGACGAGAGGCATTTAATTTGTCGAAGTTCCGTCCGGGTTGTTTCACGACAAAGCGGGGAAATAGTTTAATGTAATGCCATTGTTGGAACAAAGTTGGAAAAAAATCGACAAATGTTTTCAAAGACTCTCAAAAACCGCTTTTCAAATGCTATTCAATTTTTAACGTTTTGTAAATAAAGTCTGCAAAATTTTCAATATTTAAAAATTTTCAATATTTGAAAATTTTCAAAAGTTTTAAGATTTGAAAATTTTGAAAAATATACAAACTTAACCTTTTTGAAAAATTTGAATATTTGAAAAAAATTTTATTTGCAAATTTCAACATTTTTAAACATTCGACATTTAAATTTAAAAATGTTGACAAGTTTAGAAATTTGAAATTTTAAAATGTAATAATCATCACGAAACCAACACTAACACAGTAAATATTATCGAATTTGACAAAATTAGCTTTACAAACTGCAAACACTTTTCAATTTCAGTCCCAACACACTCAAACTATTTACTTCCCCATCAAAATCTGTCATTTTCCCGTAAACTTATTTCCCGAGTTTCTGCCGTTGCCTCGAAAATGGGAGCTGCGAACATGTTGAAACTTCCGCCTTAAAAGTTTGCAGCGGCAAAAAAGCGATTCGCGACGTGCGAGGCAGAGGGGTGTAAGATGCGGGGACGCGGCTCTGTGTGTGATCCATAACGAGGCGATAGAACGCGGCTTTGATAACCCAGTTATCCCGACGCGATGGGACAGCGGGCTGGCTCGTGACCCAGTTTTTCTCTCTCCCGGGGATCTACCTGGAACACGGCGCCGCGAGGGACCGGCGACGAATTGAATTTCCGCGATTCCTTTTATGCAAATACCGGTTAAAAAACGACTGCCGTTCCCGAGTCGTTCGATCATTTTTCGATTTCCGACAGGGGATATTTTAAGCTCATCATCAATTAACTTAATTAGAAATTAAGAAATACAATTTCCTTCGACATCAAAGAAAGTGAGACGCCTTCACTTTTTTTCATTTTTTTCCACTTAAATTTGTTCAGGATTTCTGTCTTTTGGTCAAATTTGGAATCATCGTTTCAACGATGGAATTCCGGAATTCGAATGAAGAAATTAAATTTTTTTAAATTTCTTCATTCGAATTGAAACAATACTAAGCAGATCTTTAAAACAAAAAATATTTGTTGAAAATATCAATAAAATAAAATTTATTCATGTAAGATTCTTTTATGAAAAAATTGAATACTTTTTCTTTTTTTTTGCAAATTGTCGCGAGACGTTACGGTGCATTTTTCAGCGATGGATTGACTCAGCGGGGAATTTCGAAAGGCCAAAACAAAAAGCGCCTCGAATTTCCCCGGAATCGGAAAATGAGCTCGGCATTAGAATACAACGACGAGAACATCGGCCGCTTTCACTTTCACTTCGCGCGGCACAAGCGCAGCTCGGCCATTTTCACCGTCCGATATTTATTATGCCGAGTGGCCGGCAAAACCGCCGATCGTTTAGCGGCTTAATGACCGCCGCGAAACGATCGCGCCGATTCGTCACATTTCGCGTGATCGCAGAAGCGCGCGTGCGCTCGCACGCGAATAAAACGCGCGCTCGTACGAATTAGCGGCTTTTCGCGGTTTCGGCGGGACTTTCTAATTTTATGCTCGTTCGCAGCGTCGTTTGTAAAACCATTGTTCGGCCACTTTTGATCGGCCGTGGCGATTCGTTCGGAGAAAGTGATTAGGGTTACGGAATTAAGAAAGTTCTTTTTTCCATCAAATTCTATGGAAATTCAATTTACGAGATGAAAAAATCGATTTCAAATGGTCACCAGAACTGCATTTGGTAGACAAGATGTGATGAAAATTGTCATTTCAGCTGAATTGCATTTTTACACTCAGTGCAAAATGCATTGAATTGCGATGAGAAAATTGTACATCCAGTGCAGAAATACCGAAAATGCATCAAAAACAGTTTTGCAACTAAATAAACCGACAT
Organism: Ceratoteleas bidentatus; assembly: GCA_022817645.1. Classification (NCBI taxonomy): domain Eukaryota; kingdom Metazoa; phylum Arthropoda; class Insecta; order Hymenoptera; family Scelionidae; genus Ceratoteleas; species Ceratoteleas bidentatus. Next base: position 8,851 of record JABFPB010002863.1, on the reverse strand, counting down.
TCCCCTTGCACAAAATGCACTTTTAAATTTAGCGCCAAAACGCCCTTTTACGACAACTGAAATGTTTATTGTACGCTTTTACATTCAGTGCAAAATACATCGTTGCATTTATCACCATTTAAAAAATATCACCATTTGCATGAAACTGCATCTTTACTCAGTGCAAAGTGCATCGACTGCATTTACTCATCCAATTGCACAAAAATTGCACAAAAATTGCATTTTTGTGCAAAAATCACAAATATGCACCAAATCAACAACTGATTCCAAAACACAGAAATCAGTTTTCGATCAGTTTCACCTACCATTCCATGCGCAATCACCATCATATCACCCATGCAACGTCGTCTCACCCATTGTCACGTCATCGAATCAGGGGAGGGGGTCTTTTTTTCGCCGGCCCTGAATCGGCCCACAAAACAGCCGCCAGGAAAAGGCCGCGAAAAGACTTTCAGTATTGCGCGCCGCCGAGTCTTTTTCTCGTCTTTTTTTCGTCGCCCTGGACTCGGTCGCGCGTAATCCATCGGTTGCGCAATCGTGCTAATTAAAGTGCGCCCAATGCCGCGCCGAAACAATATCGCAATCGGTTATTTTGTGCCGGCGTCGCGCGGAACCAGAAATACCAGCCTGTATTGACAAAAACTCTGTTTGTTCGTTTGTTTAAGGTCGCCCGACGCTATAAACGAAGTTGAGAATCGTGGGTGTGCAACACCGGCGCGTGGGACGACGTTGCGGTAGGTGAAACGATGGCGCTCATGTAGACATGCATAGATCGCCGGCATAGTAGAGCGATGCTTGCGCGCGATGTGCAATGCGCGTCCTCGTGCCCCTTAATCGCCGGCGGCGCGACGTTACGCCAAAGTCGGACAAAAACCAATTTGTCCCGGTCCCGTGTTTGGCCGATTATGAAAAGTGCAACCGATCCCGATTGTAGTTCGGTCGCCTTGTTTCAATGCGAGGGAATGTTGAACATGATGGACTGAGAGATGTGGAAATAAATGGGAAGACGTTTCTGTAGAGGGTTTGAATTGTTTAAGGGGACTACCCGCATGGAAAACAGTAAATCTGGATTCGGTCTGGTGCCAGATTGTATACAGACTGTATACAGACTATATCCAGACCGAAAAGAGTTTAGATACGGTGGGATAAAATCTGGATGCCAAATTGTAACCAGATTGAAAAGAGTCTGGATACCGTCTGGATGAAGTCTGCATGCCAGATTGTATCCAGGTGAAAAGAGTCTGGATGCCAGATTGTATCCAGACTGAAAAGAATCTGGATACCGTCTGGATAAAGTCTGGATACAATCTGGCATCCATACTTGATCCAGACGATAACTATATTGTATCTAGACTGAAAAGATTCTGAATGCCAAATTGTATCCACACTGAAAAGAGCCTGGGTTTCAGATTGTATCCAGACTGAAATGAGTCTGGATATCGTCTGGATGAGGTCTGCATGCCAGATTGTATCCAGTCTGAAAAAAGTCTGGATACCGTCTGGATAAAGTCTGCATGCCAGATTGTATCCAGGATGAAAAGAGTCTGGATGCCAAATTGTATCCAGATTGTATCCAGACTGTATCCAGACTATATCCAGATTGAAAATATTCTGGATCTCAAATTGTATCCAGACTAAAAAGAGTTTGGATACCATCTGGATAAAGTCTGCATGCCAGATTGTATCCAGGCTGAAAAGAGTCTGGATACCAGATTGTATTCAGACTGAAAAGAGTCTGGATACCAAATTGTATCCAGACTGAAAAGAGTCTGGATACCGTCTGGATAAAGTCTGGATACAATCTGGCATCCAGATTTGATCCAGACGGTATCCAGACTGAAAAGATTCTGGATGCAAAACTGTATCCACACTGAAAAGAGCCTGGATGTCAGATTGTATCCAAACTGAAAAGAGTCTGGATATCGTCTGGATCAGGTCTGGATGCCAGATTGTATCCAGACTGAAAAGAGTCTAGATACTGTCTGGATAAAGTCTGCATACCAGATTATATCCAGACTGAAACGAGTCTGGGTGCCAGATTGTATCCAGACTGCATTCAGACTATATCCACACAATTTTACAAACCGCTGGGACAAGTAAAAGTGCATATTGCATATGTGGCTGCAGCATATTGGTCGTATAAATATTACCATATACGCGATATGCTACCAATATGCGAAGATAAACGATTATGTGTCATATATGCAGCATACATACAAACATATATATGTTGGCAACAAAATATATGCAACATATATGAACATATATGTGCGCCATATACATTATAATTATGATAGCACAAAAAGTTGAATGGTTGAAAACAAATAGGCTGAGCAAAATCCTGTTTTCACTTATATGAAATGAAAAAAAAATCCAAACACAAAGAAATTCCTTCATAATTCCCGGTTTTCTCAGAATTCAAGTCCGCCGAATTCCCCAGTAATTGGCAATTGCTTTTAGCAAAGGCATCCCGCTTTTTGTTGCAAACTGAAATCGAGGGCAAATTTTTGTCCTCGACTCATTCATTCTTGAAGGCAGTTCGATTAATCAAAAGGAATTTGATCCGGCGAAAGCTCAAATTAGGAATTGCATCGGAACTAGTTCACTTAATTGTAGAGTCGTCGGCGACGAAAGTGCGAAATTCCGGAGTAAATGCTGAAAGAAAAAGGTCTGATCCGGATTTAGCACCCGCGACTGCTGCTCTGCTATAACTCAAAGCCGATTCTAAGGGTCGGAAAAGTAAACAAACAAACTGAATGGCGTATCGCGAACAACGATGAAAGAATCGGGCAGGTGCATTGTGCCCGAAAAAAGGGAACGGGAGCAAAAAAGGCTCGGGAACGAGTCTTTTTGCGCCAAATGAAAGGGAACGATCAGGATCGCCCGAAATGCTGCGAGTCTCACGATCCAGTTATTTTTACCGATCTGCGCGCAATTATAGTGCAATCTTCCACTTTTCCACTCGGTTCGAAATTTCACCCAATTTTATTGCAAAGTGGGGAGGGTAAAGTAAGATGTGCGGGGGTAAAAGAGAAATCGCTCACAATTTGGCGGCAATGAAACCCCGCGCCGATTTTCGCAATAGTCCAAAAAATGGATAAAATCTACGACTTTCAGAATCTAGAAACCTCTTTTGAGAAAAGCCAAGGTTTTTAACTAATTTGAAACTAATTTGAAGCGCTTTCTGTGTCGATCGAATAAAATTTCAATAAAATCGGATCGGTCAATCTTAAGGATTTTCTTTTATAAAATCGGTATGCAGAGAATTAGAGAGTTTGTTCGATTTTTTAAAAATTTTTTTGTCTAAGCAGAAACTAAGCTTAAAATTCAGTCTTGACGTTAAAATAAAACAAATATTCCCAGAATTTCCTGTGCCGGTAAACTCCTAAACTTCTCCACCGCCCGAATCGGTAGAACGATCGGCACGATTTACGAATTTCCTCGTCTGTTTGCGGAACGCCAAAAGCAGCAGCGATTGATCAAAGAAGGATTCGGCGAGTTACGCAATGTTTGTTTGAACGCGCGTAATCGTTTGTTTGCCAACGGGAATGATAAATATCGTTATCGCGAAACAACCGATCGTGACGTTCAAGGGGACGCAAGAAAAGTCACGACGCAATCGGAAAATGCAAATTTCGCCGGGTCACGTGTAATCCCGGGATTGCACGAGCGCCGATTTGCAAAAGAATGCATATGCACGGCGATCGGCCATGCAGAACAATCTTCGCGGAAAGCATCGCACGCACAACCTCAAGAAAGTGGGTCGCTCAGCCGTCGCGTTTGCGGATGGTCGCACGTAAGCGACGACTTTCGCTGTTGCTCGCTGTTTTTGCGATCCGGCCATTTTTGCGAGCCGTCATTGTGCCGATTTTTGCCGCGCGCATGCGAGTCACGCGCCGTTCGCGCATTGTTTCCGCGGCGCAAGCAAAAATCGCATTTTTACGCGCGAAAGTCACCGATTTGCATTTCCGAGGGGTCATTGCGGGTCGAAGGTCTCCCGCCATGGGAGGCATTTTTGGGGAATTGAAAACATTCGATTTCGCTGCACTGAAATGAGTTACGAGCGGATAGATCGGATGATTTATTGCCGATTGTTTTTTTTTTTTTTTTTTTTTATTAAGTAGTTGGAGATGTTAGTCAAAATGAAAACTAATCAAATCAGCAACAGTGACAAACTATGAACTTTTTGTTTTTTATTTCTAGGTATGATTTAAATTTATTTGAAAAAACAAATAGATTTTTATTTTTTTTACATTTTTATATATAAAATTAATTGTGTCTAAATTCAACCCAGTAATGGCGTGTTTTAAGCAGATTAATAAATGTAGAAATTCTTATTTTAGAGAATACGTAGGTTTAGAAAAAATTAATATACTTCATCAGACGATCGAACGAGTTTAATTACAATGAAAGTGTGAATTCGATTCGTCGCACGGGAGAATCGATGGCGCAAAATATGTAAATGGCGCTATAAAAAGCGGGCAACACGCTTTCTGACAAATTTTCATGTCTGCCGTTGATTAAGTAAGGGGGTTTTGTAAGTGGAATTTGACGAGAGGCGTTTTTGTTCTTGTAGGAGTATTATCATATTTTAAGTGATTGGTCGGTGAATGATGACCAAAAGCGAGTGAGTGGAAACGGTTTTAACTGTAATTAAAGTGGGAAAAAAACGGTTGAGCATCTTCGGGTGTCTGTTTAAATTCGGTCGTAAATTATCGACATTAACAACGTAAACAGACGGTAAACTATGGATGAGTATCTCAAGATATTGCAAATGTAATGAATTTATTAGAGTTAAATTAGCATTCTTTTTTATTTAAGTTAAAGTAAGAATAAATTAATAATACGAAATTTCAGTTATTTATAATCATATTTTCAAAATTTTTAATTCATAGTTTTCGGTGCAAAATTAATCAAGAATTACATGAAAGATTACATCAAAATCTATATATAAATAATTGAATTATTCGTTAAATTATTTTAACGAACTTTCTGAAGAAACTAAAGAAACAAATTTATTTCTCAATGTAGCTTTATTAAGATATTAATCCAAATTTGAAAAAAAGTTTAATTACGGGAGATTTATCTCGTTGCCAAAATAAAATGCGTGTAAAGTGAATGTAACCGTATTTTTAAAGTCTTTTGAATGCTCGCTTTTGAATGCAAATCTCACATTCTTGAATATTAAAAATGGAAGCGTTTTACAAACAAAAAAGTAAGGTAAAATATTAACGCCTTAAGCCTTAAGTATAACATTTAAGAATGAACTGAACTAATATATTTAATAATAAAACAATGTACATTTATATAAATATACTTACGACGAACACTCAAAAAAATTTTTTTAATTATTTAAAATGTAAAAAAAATGTCAGAAAGTCGTTCGAAATAATAGTTTTCATTAATACTAATATAAAAACATTTTTAATTTTAATTTTATTTTTTTTATTTTTTATTTTTATTTTTATTTTTTATTTATTTTTTTATTTATATATCATTTTATTTATTTTATTTTATTTTTATTTTCACATCAATGGTTGCTTTATAATTATTTTTTGCCTTGCTAACGCTCTCCTGACCGAAATACTTTAATCTCAATTCCCCTTTCAAAACATAGGTGGCGCTCATCCTGACCTTTTCTCCACCCCTCCCTCGACCCTCGACTTTTCCGAACCGACCAATCAGATCGTAGCTCGCGCGAGCGCCAATTACCGTCGCGAAAAATCCGCGAAATATCTCGAGCGGTCTTAATGTATTCCGCACGAGACAAAGTGAAACAAAAGCCGGCCGGGGCGCAAGATTGACGAGGGCGCGGATTATGCAAAGTTATTCGCGCAATTATGCGGCTTCGTGCGCGACCATAAATCAGCGCGGCGATGAGCCCAGCGGCGCCCTCTGCGATCGCGCGATTGTTTTTGATAACGTGCGATTGTTTTTGCTTTGCGATTGCAGGGCCCGAAAACGGCGGACGAGCTCAAGCAACGACTCCGAGCGGGCGTACAATAGCTGGAGCGACAACCGATTGCACAGCTGCAGCCGCGACGGATGTCGCCAAAACGACTGCAACGGTTGCATGGACGAGTGCACCGCCGCCTTGGTCCTGATGTCGCTCTCTTGCTCGCCGCACAGTACTCACAACCCACTGCCACTTCACTGCCAAAACAATTACGGTAAGTGCGAGAGAGGAGTCTTTGTTCGGACAGAAAAATCCGGAGAAAAGCAGGAGGATGGAAGAGATGGCGGTGTAAAAAGTTTTTTGATTAAATGTATCTTTTTTGATTCGTTTTTTAGTCTTTCTTTTCCAGGTTTTGATTATTTTGATACATTGAAATAGGTAGGATTGTGGGATTCTTAGACGGGGGGAAAAAAGGTATCAAAAAGTGCTATATTTTATAGTAATTCGAGGACGAAGCTTGCAGAATAGTATAAACTACTATATTTTGTAGTAAAATGTGATAAATTCCTGGTAAAAACTGCTTTTATGCAAGGTCAAATAATGCTGTAAACAAATGACGCGCTGATCATGAGTGAAGAGTCCCCGGCTGTAAACCTCAAGATCGCGGGTTCGAGACTCTGTGTGGAAATGTTTTTTTTTTAAGGAAAATGGAATTTTCGTTTACGGAATTCTAAAGAACATTAATTAAGATATTCTATTGATTTTTTTTCCTAAAATAAAGTTCACCAATGAGATAAACAATTTTTGTTATAGAATAGATGGTTGGAAAAACTGTACAGTGAAATTTGTGTTGTTTTGAAGATGAACATAAAAGATCTTCTGAGGGATGAGAGGTGTAAGACAAAAATGGAAGTAATGTTTGGGATGTTGTAACTTATTGTCTTGGGTTTGAATGGAAAACAATGAATAGCAAACCAAAAGCGGTCACATTTTAAATTAAGAATCTGCAGATGGTTATGCGGTTTCATTTATTGTGATAAAATGGACTGCTAAAAAGTTGAGACGAAACTAAGTGGTCTTTGTAAATTCTGGAAATTTAAATTCAGTAATATTTCAAGAAGTGCATTTCAATCAGAAATACTCCGGTTGATTCAGCCAAGGATTTTGGTTAAAATAGCACTTACTGATATTGGGAAACCCAACTCTGGTTGATTGAACCAATCATTCAGTAAGGTCAACCTAAGTTTAAGTTTAGCCGAATATTTGAGAGTAAATAAAACATTTGATGAGTGCTATGATACATTAAACGAACGTTTACTACTGAAAGAACAGATTTTGAGGAAACGGGATCGAATTTATAGTTTGATGGAGTTACATATGGACCAGTTTTTTTTGTATTTTCAAAAAAGTAAAAAATAAAGTGAGAGATACATATGTTTATAACTAACATGCAAAATAATAAAATCAATTTAAAAATATGACATTTTCTTATAATTGTAAAATATTTGTGTAATCAAAGGATGTTTTATAAATTTCTTGAAAACTGTTCAGTATATCTGATTTTTTTTTCTATGCACGAAGTTACATTGACTTTTATTAGAACATATTGAAGAGTCACGCAGTTTTACACAAGTTGAAAATTTACTGGCAATTCGTGGAGATAAATATTTACTGAACTTGAGTGATTTGTAGAGAAGCGTGTTTATCTCTGCGACACTCGAATTTCGCACATTTTCAAAGTTCAATGGTCGAATTACGATAACCAAAAAATCAAAGAGAACAATTTTAAACATTTTTCAAGGCCGTTTTCCTTGTTTTCAATTAAATCACGAACGTCAAAAATTTATAATTCATTAGCTACATTGTTTGTAAACGCAACTGAGCGAGTGTTTTTCTTGGCATACGCAAGAGATCGATAAGATTCCCTGAGAAGCAACAATTTTGCAACAAAGTGATACGAATATTTTTATGACGGGATTATGTAAATACGGCTTCTTACGATGGAACGAAAAATTTTAAACAACAAACGAGCGTTTTGTAACATAAAATCAATTTGTTTGCTCGACGTCAATTGCAGGGCGAACAAAAGGATGTTCAGGATTATTTTCGCGCAATTTTTCAACGTTAAATTCAATTTTATTTTCTAACTGCTTGGCTGAATTAAGTGGCCGACTATTTTTGTTTCAAACGATAAAATGATTTATTTTTACCGCTGCATGGGTGTGAGAACAAAATTCGTGTTCGCTCAGGAATTAATTTGATATTTATTAAAAAGCATGTTGTATTTGAACGGCATTTATTTTCGCAAATCACTTTTAAACTGGTCAAAGGTTTTCAAATTTATTTTCTCGAAATGTATTTTCGTTTGTCAAAAATTAAAAACGTACGTTTATTTTTATTGATATATATAGGTATAATATAACATGCATAATATTATTAATTTATTCATATATATGAAATATATATCTTTTGTGAATATAATTCGTTCAAAAGCATCATGCCAGTCGTCCAAATGTATTTGTCCGTTAACACAAATTTCCACCTAATTAACTTCGATCCAAGCGATTTGACTTTAACCCTGACGCTCGCTAAGAATAATCTGAACAACCAAACAACCCTCCCAGCGACGATCAATTCTTATCACACCTTTGTCGTGGCGAAACGTTAATTGAAATAATGAGCGGTTTGGCTGTTGGTGTATAAATTTGAACCATTGTAGTTCTGGGGTGTAAATGCCTGATGAAACATCAAATCAATTAGATAATGAATCCTAAAATACAAAGTTACAGAAATTATTGTAAAATTAATTTTGTCACAAAAATTTCATTTTATTTTTTATTAACTCTGAGGTAATCGTTTATGGATGCATAACGAAAAATTAATTAAGACGTTTAAAACGTTTTTAATTAAGACGCAGAAAACGTTTTTCAATTCTAACCTATAGTAAATTCAATT
>JABFPB010002862.1:0-18736 GCA_022817645.1 Ceratoteleas bidentatus | reverse complement strand
CCACGTGATGAAATAACGGGAATAAAATTATTCCTCAATCCATTATCACGGAATAACGGAATAATTTTTTATTCCGTAATTCCTTCAAAATGGATTGAGCAATTATTTCATTCCCGGTTATTCCCGTTATTTCGGATTGAGGATTGACCGATCCCTGATTTCAATTTAAACAAATATCTCAGCATTTGGAAATTTCTAACGGTGTTTTAATTTCTCGAATTTTTCAACTTTTTAAATACATATCTCGGAGACCAGTTGCTCTAGGAGGCTGAAATTCCGTAGAATCAATGCCATTTTTAATTATCTTTCATCCAATCATCGCCATTATTGATTTGCTTTGGGGGCACTTTTGACCTTATTATTCGATATCTCAAATTTTTCACATTTGTCAAAATCTCAAAACTTTCTAAATTTCTAAAATTATTAAATATTTTCAAAATATTTAATTTCTCCTATTATTTCAAATTTACAAAATGCTCACATTTGTGAAAATTTTCAAAAATTTTTATGTCACTCTCATTTCCCAAAATTTTTATATTTGTCAACTTTTTCAAATATTTCAAATGTGCTTCAAATATATATTGCTTAAATTTCTCATACTATTCAGATTTTACAAAATACTCGCATTACTACGAAAGTTTTTTAAACCTGTTTTAGCGATAAAATATTCGTTTAAATAATTCTAGAGCAAATGGAAAAAAAACATCTAATTATATTTTGTAACCCTATTCATAAGCTTGTTGGCTCGCAAAAGCTTATGAACGTATTCATTTAATTTATGTTATGAATATGTTCATAAATATGGACAAAACCCTGGTTTAAAAAACATAGAATTTCTGGCTCAAAAATACTGAGCCAGAAATAGTACGAAAATGCAACCGAAAATTTCGTATATGGATACGAAAAATTCACATTTGATCTTGTTTCTGCGCGAGACACACAGTTTCTGGTTAAATTATTTGAACCAGAAACTGCGCGATTTGGACTCGTAGTTTCTGGCTTGAAATATTTCAACCAGAAAATGTAAGATTTTTACTCGTTGTTTCTGGCTATTTTAACCAGAAAGTGTATGATTCTGGTTTACCACGGTCCGGTAAACATTGTTTTCAATACTTCTTTAGCGGGCAATGGTAATTAAATAATTATTAAACAATGTTTGTTAACGGAAATAGAATTTAAGTTAAAATATATTGTTTAGTTACTGAAAATATTGATAATTTTGTTTATAATGTTAAAAGAACGTTATTACTTAGAATTCTGATAAAATTAAGCGATTGAAGTAAATCATATAATTGTTTTTAAACATAATTAGAAGAAGCGGAAATATTTCGTACCTTTTGACATCTGCGGTCAACAAATATGAATAAAAATTGGGCAGCTCGATTCCGATGATTCCTGAACTCTAACTAATTAATAATACTAAAGATGTGTCCGACTTATACGTGGTGCTCTAATTTTTCAGAAATGGGGTATACGTGAAAAGGTAAGTTTTAAGTATCATATGTTAAGTATATCCCGAGTTTGAGGTTCCTAAGAATTCCTAAGAAATTGTTCAATATTTCCTAAGATTTTGTAGGAATCGTTTGAGTGTCATATGAAATGTGAAACATTTCCTATGAATTCCTAACAAATTCCTAACAAATTGTTAGGAATTCTTAGGAACTTGAAGCACGGGGTGAGAATAACTCATCTTTTATTAGACGAGTAATTAGGATGTTATAGCAAAATGTGGTTATTTACAAAATTTTTAATAATTGGAAAAATTAGCTGTTTTGTAATTCGAATATATATATATATATATATATAGAATTTTATGTGCCAACTCGAGACTATTTTCAAAATAAATGCTTCTAAAGTCAGCTACAAATGTACATTTTTAACATGCCCTCTAATAGAGTATTAGAGTACTATTCGACTTTAATTGCAAAAAAAAATATCATATATTATGAAGAAATGTTTCAAATTCACATATATTATGAAGGAAGGTTCAAAGAACGCGTTGCTGCTATAAAAAATAACCATGCCGGACAAATAATGGTAATATTTTAATTTCAATTTTGTAATTTGATCGCTCTTAATAAGAGACAGAAAGAGAACTACGTTGGTCAGTTTCTTACTGGAACTGTATACATGTTTAATACAATATTTAGATACATTAGATACAAAATCAACTTTATTTGGATGCTCGTTCAAAGTAATGATAATCTCTTTCAATTTTAATCATTAAATTAATTTTTTACAATTCTGATCTTTTTAGTTTCCAGTGTGACTGCTAAAATCAGCAATAACATTCTTAATGTGTCTAATTTCCTTGATTAAATCAGTATATATATTTCAGAGATTCGACGGTAAACGTTGAGACAAATATCGATTATATCACATGCTATTAAAAAGGAAAAAAATACAAAAATTGTGTCCGAGAAAAAATAGTTCTTTAATATTGCTTCTAAATTTTACGAACACAAAACCGAATTCGGCGGTACGCATAAATAATTACCTAAATCTTCGTCGACTTTTATATTAACTAATTTTGTATTTACATCAGTCATAGGTACTTGCACTGGTGAAGTTGCAACGGATATAATACGATAAATGTGGGAGGTATTGTAAATATTTAACAAACATACATCAATTAAATACACGTTAATCACACATCGATCGTTCACCAATTGAAAAGATTTGATTCTACCTATACTACAGTCAATGAGCTGAATAAATGTGTCATCGCTCTTTCGAGGTTTTGTATATAATGTGCTGTGAAATACTCTATCATTATAAATGCATTTCGAAAATTCGTCGACATTATCTATTCTCGCGTATAAAATACATCCTTCGATTGATCTTACGAAATTCGATTTCAATTTACGGCGCTCATACAAACTTTTGCAATACAATGTACCAATGTGGTTATCGTCCATTTTGGCAATGTTCATTTTCATTTTATTGTGTTGTAGTGTTTTTGTTGCAATTTGAAGCATTACTGCTGTAGGACCAGCTACGTCACTTTTAAAATTACCCATATTACTTTCAAAAGCAAACGCAGAAGTCGCCCAAAGTGGTCCATTTAAACGTACTAGCCTAGGAAGATGTATGACTGTGTGGAGATTAAAGGTCATAAAATTTTTGCCGTAATTGAGTTGACACTCCCAAGTAAATTGTAAAAGCTTAGCTTCAGCGTCGGACACCATCGCATCAGATATATCCATACTCAATAAATTATAAACAGCATGTACGAAAAGAGAATACGATTTCAAATAAGATTCAGATAATATGCCATTGAGGCAAGGTATGCTGTAGAATATAAACCAAAATTCCCAATCGGCAGCCTTCCATTGCTTCATACTCTTCCTTGCTGAAGGATGTCGATGAATTTCTTTCGTTGGTGTAACACTAATCAAACGTGTTTGTACCACATCGATTTGGCTCCTTGTTAAACAGTTAGAAGCCCAATAGAACCATAATTGACGAACGACGCCCAGTAGTACTGTATGCATGTACTCTGCACTGAAACCCACTACCATATCAAAGTAAGGCAATCCAAGAAGCTGCGATTTGCCCTTAACGCCATATACAGTTGACACATTCGTATGTTTTTTATTTTTGAAATGTTCGCTTTTGTTATTCGAATCCGCGTTCGATGCGTCGACTACGTATTCTGCGTGAGTACGATCGGAAGGGTTATTCTGAGGAACGGTATACTTGACATTGCCATTGATTAATTCACCATAGCAATAGCACCAACTGCATGCATAATACCCATTAAATTGAAGACGATTTTGAAGTATGGCGCGAGCTGGTGAATCGACAGTGATGACCATGACAAACAAGTAAAATGTTCTTACTGTTCCATAATGATCAACTACAGATATACCTTCGTTAGCAAGACGAGCCATTTGTTCAACGAAACGCTGAAGATATAAATTCATTAAACTGGGTTTCGGTTCTGTTTTCGCGTAAAGTAATCCGGATAAAATTAACGCTTTTTGCCTCAACTTTATTGGCAACTCATTGACAGATAGCTGAACTGGCCAAATACTCTTCGCGCTATTATCAAGCATTTTTGCACCATCTATATTAACGTTGCAAGATAGAACAATGTTGTAATCGTCATTTATTGATCGAAGATCATTATTTACGTATCGATCTGAATCAAATATGTCCCGTATATTCTGTTTTTCCTGACGCGTACGATTTTTTTTTACCGTTTGAACTATGACATCTTGAACACTTCTATCTTCCAACAACATTTTCAATTGCTCTTTCACACTTATTACTACAAAGTAATTGTCCGTCGAAGTAGACATTATTTTATTTCGTTTGCAGTTAGGACAACTCGTTGAAGAGTTATTTTTAAACTTGTTCACAAGTACAGGTTCGTTTAATTCAACGCAACAATTTTCACAATAAAATATATACGAAACGTGATCCTCCATTGGATTTAATAATTTATCGAGTGCATATTTACTTAATTGGCATTTTTCGAACTCAGGACCTGCTATACATTTGCAAAATACAAAAAGTGCGTATCTAGCTTCATTGCATAATTTAAAACGCAGAGAAAAAGCTTGAATCATCATTATAACGTCCCAAACAGATGAATTCGATTTATGGAACATAACCCAAGTACGCAATTGTGAAATTGTCAACCCCCCGTACTTCTTCTCGGATGTCTTCTCGTCGTCTTCGATATCACCTGCCTCCCTTGACTGATGGTTGTCGTCTTCTTTGTAGCTAGGTTGTTTGCGCATTGAATCTTCAATGGACATTGCATCACTCCCATCAGATGATTGAACATCAGACAGTTCATTATGGGATACAAATGTTGGAGAGTTTGGTGAATCTGCATTCACATCAGTTGCCTTTCCCTGAATGTACACATTTTCGTCACGCTCTGAAAATACAAATAATTTTACAGATGAATAATTAGCATAGAGTATGAAAAATTGTTGTATTAAATTTGGTTTCAGTTTTTCAGTGAATGGGATTTTCGGAAGTAACTAACCTACAATAACATCAATAAGATTCAAATTGTGTTAACCGTTTAACTACGGAAGGAAAATGCCATTACCCAGCACGTGCAGCCATTTTTTTCAGGCTTAAGCACTTCTCGGGTGCTTAAGCCTTACCTTAGGCCTGACCCTTTGCATTACCTTGATCGCATTCCGCATATGCCCAGGCCTAAGCGTGTGAGGTAGGAAAAAACCCGTAGGAGAAAAACCTATCCCAGAATGCGCGGTGTATGAGGATTCCAATTCGGTGTCCAGAGTCACATTTCGTAGACCCGGGCACCGAATCGGTATACCCCCCACCTACCGTTCACCTTGTTGAAGCAGTGAAAAAACGCCGCTAGGTGAGAATCGAGCTCTCGTCCCCACGCTCACCAAGCAGACTCCTTCACCAATACACCAAAATGCCGGTTTACCGTTTAACTGCGGATGTTGCAATATTGCAACATTTCATAACCCAAAATTTTCTTTAAAAGAATCATTTGCGACTCTGTTTTTAGTATTATTTAAGCTAGAAAAGGGTAAAACAAGTCTGATGGATAGTTTGTAAAAGTAAAATTGTAAATTATAAAATGCAAAATTGAAATAAAAAAAAGTAGAATGTGGTCCCGAGGTTAAACACTAAAAATAATGGCTTGCCCCAAGCAGAATCGGAATTTTTTATCAATTGTTTAATTAATTAATTTTTAAATAATGTTTAAATAATTTGCACATTTCCAGAATTAATGATTTTTCATAATTGTCGGTTTGCTATTAAGCAAAATCATTAATTCTGGAAATGCGAGACTAAATATGATGATTTGTTAGTCAGACTTATTCTCCCAAAAGTGCAGAATCTCGCTATGGTAGATTTATGATGAAACGATTGTTGATACTTTTTAATTAACAAAAACACCAACACCTTGGCAGCAGACTCAGAGCATTGCCTTAAAAGGATGTCTATAATCATGGAGTTAGGGCCTTTTCACTAATTGTGAACAAAAATGAACTATTTAAATGACATCAGTTCGATTCTTCAGTTTTGAGCGAATTAAACCCCACAAGCCGAATTTCAATAAAATCAACCCATTTTGAAAAAATTTACTAGGTCTTTTTTCCTCACCTTGAAAACGGCATATCAATTTTGTACTCAAATATACTGAATCATATGTCAATTTTCAAAAATAAATATATAATTTTGTTCATAAAGAACTCTTTACTTCTGCTTTGTTAGTTTTTAATTCAGGAGAACTGTTATATCGGTAACTCTCCGCGTGACGTCTTAAACACGTCTCAAAGATGTGATTACTGACATTACAGATTTAAGGGGACCGTCTGGCGCTTTTTGGCCAAAAAAGATTTTTTGACAAATTTTGTTTCATTGCATATTCTAACTATGATATGTGCTCTATATGGATTTAAGATATAAAACACGTAAAAACTGGTATTTTTCATGTTTTCGAAAGATTTCTAGTGATTGTCAGGGAACTTCTTACTTTCAACTCGATTATCTAGAAAACTGTTTTGCAGAAATTCTTACATTTACAAAGGTAAAAGTACACGAATTTTTATCCGATTTTGATGTAGTTTTCGTTGAAATGTTTAGAATAATAGTGAATAAATTGGTCAGACAGAATTTTGAATTATCAATTTGAAAAAAAAGTTATTCATGTTAATGTAAAAAAAGTCGAAAAAAGCCCTATTTTTGGTCTATTTGTGACATTCTTTCATAAAGTCCTGGATTGCCAGAAAATTATAAATGGTATCAAAATTCTGTCTGACAGATTTGTTCAACACTGAATTTCGTATATTTTGGTGCAAACTAAATTGAAATTGATGAAAATTGGAGTACCTTTAACTTGTACAAATGCCCTATATTTTTTTTAAATTATAATTAATTCACATAAAACACGAAAAGAAAGAAAGAAAGGAGTATTCATTCAAACATCAAAATAAATAATATGTTAATAATTGTTAATATATTATTTATTTTAACTTTTTTACAACAAACGAGTTAACTTTTGTTTCCCATCCATTGATAGCTCTTTGCAAAACAAATTCCATCAAAATCGGTCGAATATTTAAGATTTTAGCCATTTTACCAGATGGTCCCCTTAAAAAATGCTTTTAATCAAAAACACGGACATTGATTTAACAACTAGTCACAATTCTCTCACTTTTTGGGTACACTTGCAATAATACAATTAACTTTTCGAAATTGAATTGTAGAAGAATATCGACTTTTAGTTTTCATGTAGAACTCACAATTTTTTAAACGCGTTGTCACGAAAATTGTACTTTATGCCCTCTCCCATTACCACCATTGCACTGCGTTAAAATATCAACGTCGAGATGCTAAACATTCCAAAAATAAATTAATGATTTTTAAAAACGTTTTGCATTTTTCAGTGAGGTTTTCCAAGGTGGAGGGAAAAAACCTTTGATAACCAGCTTTAATTATTGTTAGACATAGATTAAAATGTTGTACTTGTTTTTTTGGAACGCCTCCATAGCGTAGTGCGATGGACTAAATTACTTGCTCGAGGAATTTGTGCATCATCATATGCATCACAATTGCTCCCATCTTTGTTCCCCAAGACATTTCCTTCCTGCTCATCCATGGTTTACGTTGGATTCTGGAAAACAGTAAATTAATTAAGCAATCGAAATCAATGATTTTTAGGATAAAAAAAGTTAAGAGATTATTCTCACTGTATGATGAAGTAATAATATTTTAGTGAGGCTGAAAATATTGACGAAGCGCACTTTTCAACGCAAAGAGCAAGTTTCAATTGGTTATTTCGCTCACTAATTCCTTTTGTGCATTTTAATAACAATTGTTTTCAGCAAAAATATATTTAATAATGTACTCATCATTTTTTAAACTCATAAAGTACTTGCACTAGTTTGGTTGGTTCGAGTCGCTATATACTACAAAAACGGGTGTCTTTTTTAAGACGTTTTTGAACAAAAGACGTGAAAAACGCCTCAAGCGAATTTTTTTTTATGAAAATGATACTAAAATTGTCTAAACGTTATTTTTAAAGAAACTTTGTTTTCCCGTGTATTACATCCTTTTTTCAATTACAGGCCATTTAATGTAAATAAGAATGGGAAAACTCGATTAGAATCAATCAATCGTAGCCATGCTAATAATTTCAGTAAACATGCTAATAGCTTCTATCGCAGCGAAATGTTTTTGTGCAGTTTTTGTTTAGTTTCCTTATTTCACCAATTTTATTGGTATTCTTTATCTTAGTATTTTTTGTCTTAAATATTACTATTTTTTATTTACATTATTATTAAAGTCGAATAATTATTATAAATCGACACTGCAAACTGCTTGGCATTATGAAACATTTATAACATTTCCCTTATAACGTCTTCATCTATTTAATTAAATATAATGAAAAAATGGTAGTAAATTAAATTATTTACACTTTTATTGGATTTATATCCAATGAAAATATAAAAGCCAGTAAGATGTTGGGTACGTCTATCATAATATCATAACAGTTCAATATGGAAAACTGTACTTACATGGAAAAGCGAAAGAAGGAGCTTATTAAACTGGAGACACAGCTATTTAGACCCAATATATACTGTCACTTCCTTATGAAAATAGTTGGGGAAAATATTTACCTGTTGATCAAATCATATAGATTATCAATCTTAAAATACACTGGGAAGCTGTATTTGATATCAAATTATAACCTTCGACTTTGTCTTTGTGAATGTAATTCATGAATGTTTGTAATATAAAATTGTCATTTTACATTAAAGCAACTCTTATAATTTCCAAATCGACATAAATGTCAAAAAATTAAAAATAGCACGAAGTTTAAAAAGAAGAAAATTAATTTAATTTTTCTTATGTATAAGACAATTTTACCTTTTTATCAATTATCAAATTGGTAAAAAGATAATTATATTGGCACAATTTTTATATAAATATCTTGTGAATAAATTGAAATATGTTGAGCATATATTGAAGTACATGTTTATGAAAAACATGTATTGGAAATATGTTGCCAATGTTTTTTAACAAAAGTAATACAACTTTAGTAAGTATATATATATACTAAAATAAAAAAACCATTGGCAATATATTTCCAATACATGTTTTTCATAAGCATGTACAATATATTTTCAATATGTTTCCATATATTCACCTTTTTATCAATTTGATAACTGAATTATCAAAATAGAAAAATGTACACAAGATTAAATTTGTATAAAATAGGACAAAAGCTAAATTTTTTCCATACTAACCACGTAATATCAGTTGCATTATTGCACATTCTATCCTGTTACTACTACTTCTAATTTTACTCCGAATTCACTCCGAACATACTGCTCATCATTTGTAATGTTCAAATAACGCTGCTCTGCAGGTTATATTTCATAATGCACACATCGGCCCTTGTTTACATTTGTAAACAAGCTTGAGGCGACGAATCGGTGTGCGCCCTTGTACGCGAATCACTTGTCTCAGTGTGTTTCGGTTAAGATGACGAATCGGTGTGTGCTTCTGAACGCGAGTCACTTGTCTCGGTTATGTTTCGAGGAAAGCCGGGAATGAAAACAAAACATTCAACTCAATTTCATCGTTCGTTGGTTAAGTCGAGTTAGAAACTTTCGGGTCGGAATTAAATCGTAGATTGAATCGGATACATTTCACTGTTTTACTCATTAAAGCAAGTTTTATATTTCAGTTCACATGGTAAGTGGTTTTTCACCCTAGTTAAGTAATTGTTAAGAATTACTGTTTTGTGAAAATACATTCAAGGAGGTTGTATAACAACAAGGATATATTATAATTTTAGTGTATCATTATCAGTGTCGAAATATTTTTATCAATTTTTTTTGCTGTGTTTACAACTTATTCTTTCTTATTAAAATATTTCTGTCCACTTTTTCTCTTTTCTTATTCTTATGGGTAAACTGCATACATTTTTTGTAAACCGTGTTCGCATCACATTTGTCACATTTATTAAACAAAGACATTATTTTTATTGAATATCAATAAAAATTTTTCAAACAAATTTCAGACAATTTTGACAAACAACAAAATTCAATTCGTACATTAAGTACACAATTTTCTTATTACAAATGTTAACCTGCAGCTTGTTTCTTATTCATTTCATCCAAATTTCCAGACGATAATATACATTTGTTTGCACGTCGAAAATGGCTACAAAAGCTGAAAAGAAAAAGGCGAATTCGAAAACCGCAGATCTGAAGGAAAAACGAGATAAATCGTTGTTGTACTGCCATGTTAAAATCCCAGAAAATAATACAAGTGGTATTGTAACGTCGAACAAAATACAAAACTTTAAATTGGGTCTAAAAAAAACTAAACGCTTTCAAATAATGTGGAAGGACGGCAAGGTTTATGAAGGAATCGTTGGTGCTGTTGCGAGTATGTATATTACAAAATTGAATGGAAAATAACTTTTTCAGTAAAGTTGTCAAATGAACTTTCCATACATTTCTTTGTACGAAAAAAAATTTTCTCTGAATCGGAGAAAATTTTTGTTAAATATACAAATAGTAATAGATTTATTGTATTTTAACTCTGAATTGTATTGATAATTTTTTACAGTTCCTAAGTTCAATAACAATTATTACAATATTATTTACATATTTTACGACATTCTTCATAAATGTCATATTAGGTATGAATTGATGATTACTATCAATTCATAAGTAAGCGAATCATCTGAGATGAACCGCTTCATTTATTTTTATATACAATATTCTAGAAAATATCTGAAGAAATGTATTAACATTCACGTTTTTTATGCAATCAATTTATTATAATATTTCCTATTCTTGTAGAAACGGAACATGGTTTGAAAGAAATATTATTAAAGAGACGACCTGTCTTTCCTCCTTTTTCGAAATGCGATTCCGCCAGTGAGTTGGAGAAGCCAGAGGTTGGTTTGTTACTGAATTTTTTACATTAATAGTTAATCTCTCCGAGATACTTTTTTTATGAACATGTGAAAAAAAACAAATACATGTATAGGTAAGAACTGAAATAACTATTAGAATTTGTACAGAGAACACATTTTTTACAGGAAAATGCAAATAAGATTAAAGATTCATCACTCAAAACAAATGAGATGCCAACCTGGATGATGAATAAAATTTCAAACATACTGGATCAAGTGAGTATAATTAGCAATTTGCTGTTAATAAGTAATATATTGGCAATATATTTCCAATATATGTTTATCCGTAAACCTATATTACCAATATATTTTCCTTTTTACAGGATAGTATTTCAAAATTTCTCAAAGCATTTTGTTCATGTTTGGTTTGTTTCAGACAAATAATTCAGATGTTGGATCCACTTTAGATGTGTTTAGTGAAGAAATTGTAACACAAACTGTTACCGACTCCTCACCCAATGCAGCTACAGATGGCGATAATGCAAGTAACGCCATTCATAATAACGATTCCTGCAAAACGGAACTGATGGACATAGAACATGTTTCAAAGATCGAGGAGAGTTATTTGGATACCGACGGAATTACTTCGAAGAAAACATTCGAAGACACAGACCAAGTAATTATTGATTTTGACAATTCGAATTAAAACCTCATTGCAAATTATAAACGAGGACTTCACGTGTAATAATAAAAAAAATGATTTTTATTTATTTATGGAAAAAATACCATTTTCGTGAAATTTAATGCCAAATTTCCTTGTTTATAATCGTTAAGGCGTAAAAGTTGTGATATGTTTTCGGTATGAATAAATATCGAATTCACTTACATTTGCACATATACCCTGATAGCCAGCATATATATAAACGATTTACATAAAATGTAAGTAAATGCAACTCAGTCTTTTGAATTAAAATTTACATATGCGACCGAAAAAGGTATATAATTTATATACCTTGAAAAAACATAGTAAAACTTTATGACTGCATTTGGTTTTCGAACTTAGAAATTTTTATGTACATTGTAATCTGATTTATGTAAATTTTAATTCAAATGGCTGAGTTGGATTTACTTAAATATTATGTATATCAAATCATAATGTTTAGATAATGTTTACACAAAATTTATATAATGCTGGCTATCAGGGAAGCTGCAAAGAATGTTTTTTACTAAAACAAAACAAATCGAAAAAATAATGATTTCCATCTTAATCCCAACTTCATCAAATCTATTAACTCCCACCAAAATATTGTAATTTTTATCACAATGATCCTTAAAAAAATCAAACATCTATCCCCTGATAAAACATCACGTACATTATACATATATTAGATTGACCTTAATAGTTAAAATAGATACATATAATATACCTATATTACACACATTTTAGATTAGATATATACAAAACTGATGTTCTATCAGGATCATCTTCAAAATAAGTAACTCCACCGCCATCCTCGTCCCAAACAAACTCATCACCCAAAAATGCACATTCTCAAACTCTTTACAAACAAAAACTAATAATTACACCTCTCGAAACTGCAATATAATTAATGTGCCAATACATCATAATCTTCCTATAACGAAACCCCGCGACGCGTGTAACAGTTTCTCACGTTCGACTTGAAGTTGTCCTCCGCGCGAATTTCCGTTAATTTCAGTGACACTTTGTCTTCAATAAATAAAATTGACAAGTTATATAACCAGCTCGCCTCTCCGAACGTCAGCGGCGACTTTAATTGGTTGTTTTTTCGGCAAAAGTCGCAGTCTTCCGCGCGGCGCGTTATGTCTTGTTTTGGAGTCACTGATGAGCATTTATACGTAGCAGAGTTAACGGTCGACAAGCTCAGACTCACATCGGAAACGATTCAGGATGTCGGTGATCTACCGTTGCTGATCAGCATCAAGTTCATCGACTTTCCGATTATTCAGATATCGCAACACGAATTTCATTTCGCGCCGGCCGTTATCGAAGATAATATCGTGGAATTCAGTTTGGGACAGTCCGTTTTATTTTCCAAAAAGCCGCGGGACTTGATTAAGGCGCTTCAGATCGAGCCGTTGAAGATTAATGTTTTTCGCCAGGGTGACACTTATCCCACGGCAGAAACACAGCTGTTCCTGTCGGGCTGCTTGTGTAATCAAATCAGCATGGCCGAAAATGACGAGACTGCCAGACCAAAGCCGTACGTCATGAAGTGTACCCTGGATTTAATGGACCCTGGCGAAAATTACGCCGGAACCATGTTCTTCGACTTCAGTCTGACTTGCCATGGAAAATTCCTCACCAAAAAGTACCAAGTGTTCCCTGAAAATGTCTTGCTGAAAAACGGCGGAAAGAACAAAGAGTATTACATAGAAAGGATATCCCAAAAAGAGAAACAGTGAGCGAAGTCAGAAAGTAAGCTGAGGAATCGAACGAAAGTGTCAAAGTTTTGAAATTGGATGTTGATCGAATCCCGTTGTTATAGCGACATCGGCAAACGTCAGGTCAAAATTAAAAAAAAAGTACATCAAACCCGGCCTTTTCGGTTATCTTCAAATTAACTGTGAAATTTAATCATTGTAAAATACTACAAAAACAGAGCAAACACGAAAATCGAAACATAACAAAATGCGCGACAACAAGGAAACTTACATGCTGTATTTTGAGGTCAACGACGTGAAATTTAGTCCGGACAAATTGAAGTACATAGACAATAATCCCCTTTCCATCGAAGTGAAGTTTTTGGACTACGAGTCTTTCACTTTGAACCAAGAAGAACCATCCATTTACCCAGAAGAGCTCCCAAGATTCAAACCTCGACAGTTGTTTCGTTTAAATTTGCCAACTTTGAACCAGTGTTATTTGCCAGAACTGCAATTCGATGTCTACAAAACAATCACAGGAACGGATGACCGTGAACAGCTGTTTCATATTGAAACGCCGTTTAGTAGAGATCAGCGACGAGACCTACGAAATTTTATCAACAAATGTGACGATTCGAAGTATTTTAATTTGAAGGGGAGCTATTTTTTTATTGATGATCGTGGAGCCAGATCAGGCTGTATGAGTGTGTATGCTAGATTAGTTCGTTGTGAAGACATTCTAATCAAAGACGGGACTGCTCCGATTTTACCACCCGGCAAAAGTACTAATTATTGTATTGTAGAAAAATTGAGATAAATCGACATTTTCTCAAATTTTGCGATGTTACTAAGATTTGAATATGTTTAAAATGTATATAGCGTGTCTGGGGGCAACACCCGACGATGACTGCAATTGTGGCGCAAGAAGTGGATTGTCTACTATTACATCTACATCAACATTAGATTCGTTTAGGAAGACAATCAGTTGTCAAGGCTCAACTGGGAGATGTGGTGATGGAATCTTCCAGAATCGTTCAGAAACTTCGAGATGTGACTGCAGATCTGATAAATTCAAGATGAGGTTTGAAGATGAATCTCTATTTTACCTAGAAGTTTTAAACATTATTGTTTAAAATAATGTTTTAAACATTTTACATTCTAAAATAAATCATTAAATCTTTGCTTGACCCGCAGCAAATTCGAACCGTGTGTGGCTGAAAAGGACAAGCTGAAAATCATTGGGTACAAAGATCTTTATAAAGAAAAGGGCAAGGAATGCCAGCCAGCACCCACAGACGAAATGCTGGTCTGTTATCCTGGCTCTCCACTCAAATTCGATGTCCCCCCCAATGCGACCGCTCCTCGCAAGCAACAGAGCAAAACCTTGTCAAAATCAGACCGTAAAGTATCGTGACTCTTACGATCCCATGTTTTATTTAAAATTAACAGATATTGCATTGCAGCCTACAAATCAGAACCAACCACTGGGGAGGCCAAAGACCCCCAACTAACGCTGGCCAAAAAACGTAAAAGCATCTACAAACTCCCTTCCAGTGTCGCAACCGAAAAATCTGCAACAGATAAATCTGCAACCGAAAAAAGTGTCAAGCTTACTACGAAGTTCAAACATTCCACCAAAAGGCATCATCATCATCATCACCATCATCATCATGGATTGAAGAAAGTCAACCAGTTGGGACCAGAAGGTGATCGAGTCTCCTTAGCGAGAAGACGCAAGAACTACATATACAGCTATGGTGATTTTTACCCAGGCTTTGGTAAAGCTCATACAAATTGTGTCGACCAAGGTACGAAAGTCCCAGCCAAGATGGGCTGGAGGTGGGATATAGAAGACCAAATTGGTATCACAAAGCCTCGCACAGGCTGGAGACCTGGAGCTCTCAGTCTGGCTATTCGCGAGATCATAATGGAGGAAAAAGCCAAGTTCTTCCAAATGCATTCTAAGAAGCCAAAGTCGTCGTTGTTCCGGGAGATGAGGAAAAAGAAGAAGAAGGAAAAGGGACCAAATAAGAGTGTGGTAACAGAGAAAACACTTAAAGCTAATCGGGAAGCTTATGAGCGACATATGGAGCAACAGCTGAACCAGGAGGTGGATCCACCACCGGCACTACACGTGGTGAGGCGAAACGACAAATATCACATATCTATGTACCCGGTTCGAGCAGATGTGAAGGCGGGTTGCATGGAAATACCCCCGAAACCTATGCAATTTGTAGTCGATAGAGATATGGGTGACGCATCATCAACGGCGTCTGACATGGAAATTGAATACTTCGTGCCAGCCGAGGCCGACCGATATAGGAGGCAGCGTGACAGGGTACACGTGAATACGCAGGTCAAGCAAGCTGAAATATTGGAGGCGTTTAAACCATCGGCAGATAAAAGTGCACCGAAGGAGAAAAAGGGGAAGAAAGACAAAAAAGGAAAAGGAAAGGGAAAGAAGAAGAAGTGATCTAGATGGTGATTTGGTGGTTTAAGATTGTCTACGAATTGTCTTGTATACTGAATTGTCCAGGCAGTGCATCAATAAAACAAAATGGCAATGGTATCTTGGATTTTTATTCAGTGTTTTATCGTAGATGCATTAAGAGAGAAGGAATACCGAGTTGATTTCGATCTAGAAATTATTCTTATGATTATGACGTCGAAATGATGCAACTCTTATATTACTATCGTGCTTCGCCATTGACCTTTTATCTATAAATCCTCCGGAACCGATCGACCTCATTATCACTGACAATTTAAACAATTAAAGTAATTTCATCGTGGAAAACCGAAACCGTTCATTCCGCTAACTGCAGCCGTTCCTCTAATTTTATCGATCGAACACAATCTCCGCATTCCTCTATTCATAACTCCGCACTCCTATCAACTTATCGTCACGGAATATACGCCTCGACATGCAAACAAGCAACGATCGATAACCGCGGATCCGTTTCCATCGACACGCGTCAACAAAAGTACCATCCATCATTTCCAAATCGCCGTTGTCACTTCAGGCCTCCATTCGACGCCTCTTCTCCAGATTCAAACCACCGGCCTCTTCATTCAAATATCCGCAAACCACAACTCTTCTTCGCAACAAGGTACATCCTTCTCCGTCTCTCTTCATCCCAGAAACTCGTTCGCCACACTCCACCAGTTCACGAACATTCCTCGTATCTTCTTCTCCTTTCGATACACCCATCGGACAGAGACGGGGCTATCTAAAATCCTCACGCCTCGACATCAGCTGAACGCCCCAAGGCCCAACCTGACCTGACATAAGGCGGAATTCGTCACGACAGTTTCGCGCCAACCCGCAAGCAAGCAACAAAACGATCCCTGGTATGAATGAAGTTTGGATAGGTCTCTTCACTTAGAGACCCTATTCTCAACCATTAAAATCAGCTTATTGCTTCTGCTTAGATACCATCCTAGGCCTAGATATCCTCCTAGATATCCTTCCCACACCTTTCATCTCCTATCTACCTCACATTCTTCCTCTAATCATACACCTATGACTATATGTCCTGTCAAGTTAATGATGGAACACCTTCCCTTGGGGATATGTCACACCTACCAGGGAACCTGTGACTTGGTGACACGTCATGTGACCTTGTCACATTTTTTTACTAAGCTTACGCCTTGTCACGCTACGTACACATACACGTACAGGCTTCCCAGATAATGGTTTTGCAACGCAGTATTGAACCAAAGCAATTTTGTTCAAGTTGCCTGGGAACTGTTGGCACGTGAGGATGGCCAGCAAAGCTCAACAGGAGAGGAACGAGGACATGCGGAGGAGGATGGTGGCAGTCAGCAAGGTCCAGGTGGACCCTTTGAGGGGCGACTCGCCGTGGGTCAAGCCAATGCGACTGACCTACGTGCAGGACGGCCGACAGAAAACGTGGGACACCATGAGGTCGCACGACAGCGTGTGCATTATCGTCTACAACAAGAGCCGGGACAAGCTGGTGTTTGTGCGGCAGTTCAGGCCGGCGTCTTATTACATTAACGTGCCGCAAAAAAACGAAGGCGAGGTTGACCTGCAGGCGTTCCCGCCGCACCTGGGGCTGTCCCTGGAACTGTGCGCGGGCATAGTGGACAAGGACAAACCACTGGTGGAGATAGCGAGGGATGAACTTAGAGAGGAGTGCGGATATGAGGCGAAGGCAGAGGACTTTACGAAAATCAACACATATAGGCGAGTATTTTTGCTCGTTTTGAGGGTTTCGTTGAGACTGGAATTATTTTACACTGAGAGAAAAAGATCAGTAAAAATTACTGCTTAAAAAGTGTCGGTGGGATACTAATGACAATGAAAAATTATATTGTAAAAAGCAGTAAAATTTACTATTGAAACAATATATTTTTTTCAATTTCGTTGATATCCCAGCGTCTCTGGTTTTACAGTAATTTCTACTCATCTTTTTCTCTCAGTGTAGGAGAAGATTCTTTCTTGTTTCATTAGTTTTGTAGGATAGTTTTTATGAAATAAAAATTATCCGACATGAACATTTTTTTTGTTTCTTATGGTTTGAGAAGTTTTTGTAAAAAATTGGTGGAGTGAAGAACTGTGAGGAACATGTAATAATGATAATTTTAAAAAAACCGTCATTAAAGTATACTTAAAGAAGTCATATTTCACAAAAAGAATACGTTTGTAAAGTATTCTTGTAAAGAATTCTAATCTAATACATTTGGTGGATTAAAAGATTCTTTTTATATTTTTGATACCACTGACGATAAACCATGATTTAATAGATATGGATGACATTTTTGGTGGTCCCATACATTTTTCAACGTTTAAAATGCAAACTTTTTCTAATTAAATAATGCTTTTGATCCCAACATTTTTTATAATATGAATATAAGATTTCTTTATTTCCACCAATAAAGAAATATATGTTTATGTTTAGTGGATCTGCGTTTATAAGTTTCATTCATATTCATTGAAACTTACAAGGTAATTCTTGCAGTACAATTACATTACAAAAAGGGCCAGATATTAAGGGCTCCAAGCAAAATATTACTATTAATTTCCTTATTTCTATTCAAAGGTTTTAAATGTCAATTAGATTAATCAAATAAAAACTGAAAATGTGTTAAAATGAGTTTTTCAAATTGAAAATATAATAATTTATTTACACATAAACTGCATTTAAATCAAATGTCTTCCTTTTCTTTTATTTTGTGTCATAAAAAATATTTTGCTTCATTTTTAGTATTTTTATATTTTTATATTTTATATTTTATATTTATATTTTTTATTTTATATTATTTTATTTTATATTTTATATTTATATTTTATATTTTTATATTTTATATTTTTAATGCTAAACAATAAATTATGTATTGCCTTCTTTTATTCTATCGATGCTCTATATCATAAATATCTGTATCACAAACTAGTTAATTCTTTTTATTTGAAAAACTTAATTAAAT
>JABFPB010002861.1:0-18742 GCA_022817645.1 Ceratoteleas bidentatus | reverse complement strand
CCAAAAACTCTGCCAAAATCTAAATGAATTTTTATTCAGTTTATTACGTTTGGTCCACTCTCATTCCCACCCAGACCCGCAAATTTAAATTGTTCAACCACCCAATGCGGCACTACATTTTGGCGAAAAAAGTTCCCACATGCCGTACAGCGCGCCTCATACATCATTCCCGCTCGACGGAAATTTTTCATTCCAAGCCACACCCGCCCCTCTCCCCTCCCTACTACCCGGTCTCATTTGCTCTTCATCGCCAATTCCGCCAGAACGGACCCCAATTTTTCAATTTTGATATTTCGCCTCGCATACCGCGGGGCAGACGGGTGTGCACGTGATGCGGGAGTTAAAATAGAATTCTTGACGTGGCGGGCGATGCTTGTATAAATACACGCTACCCAGGGTAAGAAAACTGCAGTGCGTTTAGGAAGAAATGGTGTTTACAACCCCACTACAGAGTTCGAGCTGAGTTAAGAAGAGGGAAAAAATACCAAATGAGGAATTTCTAGATCCGCACTTTTAGGATCCATAATTTTTAGACCTCTAATTGTTAAATCTCTTAATTTAAACTTAATGATAAATCCCAAAACCCCTCCCCTTTTTTATCAAAATTGTCCAGAAATTGCAGTTTTCCTGTTTTTTGTGTAGTTAATACAATAAATAACAATTCGAAATCCGGCGAAGCTTTCGATTAGCTGTAACATAGTCCACACCCTGTCGCAACCCCGCGAGGTGGCGCCGCGAAAACGACTTAAGTGCGCGCGTCGCGGGAAAACGAGCGTGGCGCCCCCTTCGCGGCATTCAATTAATTGTGGGGTGCGTGTCGCACGCGCAATAATTGCACGTGTCGCGTGGGCCGTTAAAATGGCCTAATGACGACTTAAATGCCGCGATAAAAAGCGATGATGTAGAATATAAAATCTATGGGGGTTAGGGGTGGAGGTTAGGTAATGATGATGAACGAGTTGCAAGAGAGGACAGTTTAATTAGGTCCGCGGTTCAGCCTTAAGATGAACTTTTAAGCGAAGAGCAATTTCGAATTGGTGATTTTACGCCAAACTAAAGTTTTCAAGAAATATAATAATATAGCAGTTCAGATGTTTACTAACTATATCAACAATATTCGATAATGCATTTTCAGAAATGACATTCGGTCGTTTGTTGGGGAAAACCTGAGGTTATCTTTCACATCGGAAATGAAAAATCACTAATTTCGTTTACTTCAATTTTTGTTTTTGGAGAAAAATGTGAAATGTATGACAAATTTCTTTATTTCTAAACAGAAAATCTATAACCAAAGACTCGCTGTTTTCGACCGATAATTCGAATTCTCGTCCTGGGCAAATTAATGTTCCAATGCATTTTCGATCTCTCCCACCGAGACACCACCAATACAGCCTCAATCTCCTTCGTCTCGACCTGACAGTACTCCAAGCCATCAACTGATTCATCTCGGATTCTTTGCAAATGAATTTTTTGCAATCACCCACAAATAACTTGCCCCCTTTTCCTCGCTCTATCTGTCTGGACTATTTAAATACATTGACTCCGTCGGCATGAATTACGGGAACCTTGACTCGGCCGTTCCAGTTGATATCAGGGAATGCGATTGAACGATCGGGCTTCCGAGAACGTCGCGCTTTAATTGGCCCCCGGTTTCCGCGTACTTTTCAACGGTCCCCTTTATTTTCGAGCGCGACGCGCCGCGTGCACAAGGCGCCCGTTCAAAATCCCAATCAAACGATTACACAATCGTTTGATTGTCGATTATCGTTAGCCGCTAACTCAACGTCAGACGTCATTAACGCGCGCCGACAAGAACGTCGCGCATATTTATTTGCAGCCCCGAAGTCCGCGCCGATCGTCGAGAAATGTCTTGCCAGTTCTGACGATAACGAACTGGCTGACGAGTAACTCAAATTCCACAGTGAATGCCATGAAATTTGTTAATTTTAACGATCATTTTGAGTTTCTTATTTGGTCTGTCGTTTTATCGATACTAACCGATGTATCGAACCGACTAATCGTTTGAGCGATTAGTCGAATTCGAATCGATGTAACAAAAACTGATTAATGATTCATGAAAAATAAATCGATGTATCAAAACTTTGATGATTCATTGTAATCGAATCGCTGTGTTGAATCTTCAATCATTAATTTATGGGTAAAGAGTTGTAGTATTGAATTTCAGATTTATCGAATGTAATCGATTTGTCAAAACTTTCATTATCAGTGAGTCGAATCCAAATCGCTTATATAAAAAAATCGGTTATTGATTCATCGAAGGCAAATATATGATCGAAACTCTGATTATCGATTTATCGAAACCAAATCGATATATCGAAACTTTGTATGTCGATTTATCGAAACCAAATTGATATATCGAAACCAAATCGATATATTGAATATCGATTCATTAAATCTATACCGATATATTCAAACCTTCGTCGATTTATCGAAACCTAGTCGATATATCGAACTGCAATTATCGATTGATCGAATCAAATATATGATTCAAAATGTCGACTATTGATCAATGGAATAAAAATGCATCAACTGTGAAAAATCAATCGCATTTGACCGGCGCTAAATTTTGTGTCGCGTTTGCCATTAGTTTATGCGAGTTCGCAATCGGTATCGACGTGTCGCATGGAATGCCGCGCGATTCAGTGACCCTGGCGTTCACATTGAATGTCGGGCGGCGACGATTCGTGGTCCAATTGGCCGACAAGAAAGGAGGAAATTATGCCTCTCAATTTGATGCAATTTAAGGGAATTAAGCGTACAGTCACTTGGGAACGCAACACGCGACGGATCCTTTTCAAAGCGGATGGCGGGTTATTTTTTCGACGCACAACGCGCGCCCGAAGACCGGGAAAAACGCTTGCGAAAGCCGAGCGGATAACCCGAGTTGACCCGAGGGGCTTTTCACAACAACACCCTCGGAAATTTCGCAGCAAATTTCGGTCACAGTTGCCCGCAGAGATATTGCGATTACGGGTATTCGATGTTATAGAAATATAATTTTTCTAAAAATTCGCAAAGGTTTTATTATTTTTAGGATTTTTCTACAATTTTAACGATTCATGTTTTAGAATCAGTTTTTTTTTAATTTAAGAATATCGATATTCCAATTTCAAAAATGGTTTGAAATGTTTAAATCTTTTTTTTTAATTTGAGAAAATCGACAGTTATAATTTTTTAAAAATATTTTTAGAAATTAATTGTCAAAATCAATAAATGTTGACACTCATTTTTCTGAATGTTTTAGATTGTTCCTTTTTATGATGAAATGATCGAAATATGAAATATATGTAGAACATGTCTGTGCAATTTATTATGGAATCCATTTCATACTCCCGTTTCGAAAAATGTAGTATCGAAGTTATTGAAATTTCAGAACATCTTTACACCGCATTTCTCGGTGCTTTTTTCTGTCGCGTCGGTGAATCATCGCGCGATAAGCGGATCGCCGCGAAGAACAACGAGCGTTTTTCTTTTACGCGGGTAATAAAGAGTTGGAGGGGGGAGGGGTAATTACAATATCGACGGACAGAAGGAGCCGCGTTGTTCGGCGACTGACTCACGGCAATTCGTCACTTCCTCCGGGAATTGCGTTGATTCGTCATTTGGGAGTGACGAAAAGTGAAGTTTGACGACTGAGACAGTTGGAGGGACGGAAATTGGGGAAATCGATAAAAATTGCGCCTTTCTCGTAAAATGTTATGATTTAGTCGCCAGATTGTCTGGGGATATATTTTTTCTACTTTCACTCAAATGAAATTTGATTTGGATTAGTAGTTCATTCTATATTTTATCAGATTTAGTTTTATGGTAATAATAATTAATTAATTAATTGTATGATTATATATTTTTTATAATTATATTTTTTATATTATTACTATTATTTTATATTTTGTTTATTGAATTTTTGCTTTTCCGTTCACATTATTTTATTTTTATGGAACTAATATATCACTTCTTGCATATGGAAGTTATGACTATTTTCTAACCGTAAATAAGAATTGCAGAAATGAGAAACTGGTCGAATTGAGTCATATTCGATTTGTTTTTACAAGTTCAGTAGAAAAATGACGACGCATTAAAATGTAATATAGTCTACTAGAAACATCTCGGTTGATTCACATACGTTTCAGTTGAACCAACCGACATTTTCTGAGTGAGTGGGAACAAATGTTCTGTAACAAGGCTGTGCATGTAGATACACCATTTGCGTCGCTTGAAATAATCGCACTTACTTTCGCGATGACTTTTGCAACTTTTTCTTACACCGAGAAAAAGTAATTTTAACATACTTATACTCCATTTATAATGTATACTAATATATTATAATAAATACTTTTATTTAAAAAATATTAAAATTTCAGTCTTTTTGAAACAATTAAAAAAAATAAAACTCCACTTATCATAGTTTTCTCCTAAAGTGCCGTATATTGTCAATTCAAAATGTGACGATAATAATTCAATTAATTTAAATATTCACACGTTTTATAATCGACTTTGCTGGTTTAAATTGTACGGAGCTCTGCGAAATGTTTTCCAATTTTTGAAATCGTTTTTCAAATGTTACAAACATCATATCAGTGATTGTTAATTATTTACTAATAGCAACTTCCCCAAATGTTATAATTTTATAAAACATTGAATTTGAGTTCATACAATGCTGCTAACTGTCCAAGTTTGCAATCAGTTCATCTATGTAAAAGTTGAGAATTCGATTCTAAAGTTTGATTCAAACAATATTAAGTTGGATAATCTTGCCATATACGACGTGAATCAATGACCTGAAAATGTAGCAAATCAAATAAGAACCTTCTAGGAACCTAAACTTAACGTTATTCATTGAGTTCTCACAACTGCAATTTAATGTGCGTACCGATTAGTTTTTGTCCTTTATATTCCATGCTTTCTGCGAAAATACATGGAATTTTATGCAGCATTTCGAATAAACTGTAAATGCATTTTGCATAATATTTTTGTTAATATTATGCATTACACTTTTTTGTTAATATTTTTTAATAAGCATTCAATGAACCCTATGAACAAATTTCAAATTCCATCGAACTCCCACAATTGCAAATTAACAACGAAAATGAAAACACTTAATTTTACAGTGTGCGTTTAATTTAGTGCGGAGTTTCGCAGCGGCTGAGAAAGTACGGTTTGGTAATCTGTCCACGGGTGCAATAAATATTAATAATTCGCGGGCGAGGCTTCGGTGCGAACGGGAAAACGAGGCGCGCGGGATGTGAATGCAAAGTTGCGGGTATCGATCATGGGACATTCGAGACACCGCGGCGCCCGTTAGGCCGCCTCTCAGCGTCGAAAACCCGACGAACGAAGACGCCGCTGTTGCGTGACTGCGTTTGCAGGTAGGGCGCGCCGCGCGGTCGACGAATCCCGCCGCACTGGCGACGCGGCTTTTTCGCCTCTTGCACTGTCCGTCAAAATGCATTATGCAATTTGCAAATTACTGATGTTATTTTTTATTTTCGACAGAAAAAACAATTTCGCCGTTTAGCGCATTCCGATCCTACTCAGATTTTGCAATTTGAAATAAAAAAACAGAGTTGATTTGAGTGTTTTTGCAATTAAAAGTTTATGGAAACTTTACAAAATTGATTAATGTAAAATAAAGATGAAAGTTAAGAAAAAATGTAAGCAAATTGTTTTTTGGACTCTGGTTCCAAAATAAAAGGTTAAAACATTTTTGGAACTTTTTAAATTGGTTTGATTTTTGAGCAAAAATATGAGATAGAAAAATAGTTCATAGTTCGATTTGTGAAGAAATCAGAAGTATACGTTTTGTAGACGTATGCGTAACTTTCGAGAAGAATTCTGTAGTGCAATTGCATTATGATTATCATCCACATCATTACCTTGCTATTATCATCAGCTGTAATTAATTCAACACACTTCTATGAAACAGCTACTCATTATCATTACTTTCATTACCGGACTTTTCCATTCACTCTAAACTCTAATTTCTTTTTTACACAGGATAAATTGCTTCCCCTTTCATATTATCGGAGTGGAGTACTTATTGAAACTTTTCATCTTGATATACTTTTTAAATGTACTGCTTGTTATAAACGACTTTAAAATTTTCAAAATTTCCCTTAATTGAAAGGAAAGTGTATTTATAAATTTTAAAGACGGCTGGTGATAATCAACATTTGTGAAAAATTGTTATTATTCGTCATTTGCCAAAAAAATTACAACTCGAATCCATAATGACATATTTATATAACTACTGACATGAAACCTAAAAGCTGGACTTGCAAATATTTTCTGTTATATCGTTTATACAATCAAACAAAGCAGTTTATCTGTTCATCAGCTTATAAATAAATTGAAATTCATGAAAAATATTGTAAAATGTGTAAATGGCATTGGAATATCATTGCAATTTAGCTTTAAACTGTTCAAAATGTTCAAACTTTGAACAGTTCAGAGTTAAAATTCAATTATTATTTAATTATAATTATTTACATATTTAATAACATATTTGATAACTCATATTATTTAAGAAACGAATGAACTAACAAACATCTTCTTATATTATATACAATACATTAAAAAATATATCAAGAAATGTATGAAAAGTCAAAAGTTCATTTGACATTCCTAAAAAACCTTAGGTTGGTTTTACGTTTGAATATACAAATTAACGCCATAATATAACAAATTATTGCCATAATGAATAAAAATTACATTCTAACATATGTCACATACATGTTTGTAAGTTTTTGGCCGTATTTGACCAATTTTCACCTACGATTTTCCGATTTTCAGCGCAGTAAAACCACCGAAAAATCGGCGCGAAAATCGATTCCAAATATGCGCAGCTGCTCCACATTGCGGAGCGATCGCGTCGGCGGAATATCTGGGCGGCCTCAAGGTCGCCGATTCACGGCCGTTGCGCGATTTCAGCGAGCGCCCGAGTGCCGCTCGGGCGCTTTTTCCCCGTTCGACTTCACGGCCGCTCGGTGGCGCGCCCGTAAATCAGAAAAGAAACAGAAAGCGCGCGTTTCGCGAAACGCGACGTTTAATGACGACGCGCCGGGCGCAATCCAATTTTTCCCGCCCAGCCGCGCGACGTAATAACGTTATTTACGTCACGCGGCACCGTAACGACCGGCGTAAATTTCGACGGCTGCAGCGGCGCCCTCTGCGTGCCGATCG
The DNA here is from genome assembly GCA_022817645.1 of Ceratoteleas bidentatus. Taxonomy (NCBI): domain Eukaryota; kingdom Metazoa; phylum Arthropoda; class Insecta; order Hymenoptera; family Scelionidae; genus Ceratoteleas; species Ceratoteleas bidentatus. The sequence goes on along the minus strand of JABFPB010002861.1, from coordinate 11,542 downwards.
TGCGGATTTAGGCGTTTCGCAAAAGTCGAGGGAGCCCCGGTACTTTATATAATTGCATTTCGCAGATTAAGGAGCTTTCGCGTGGTGAAAGTTTACACTTTGGGTTTGGAATGTTCGCAATAATCGGTTGTCCGAAAAACAACAAAATGCACAGAAATGCATGAAATATTGACACGAAATTGTATTCAATATTTTAATTTATTGGGTTTTTGATAAATTGCCATAATTCAAATTGGGTTAGTTTTTAAGTGCCTAAGACTGGCAGTAAATGTAAGCTCGAAAGTGGGGGATAAAGTGTGAAATTTATTCAGCGACGCGCGGCGTAAAAATTGCAACGTTACACCGCGGCTTTCGACGTAAACCAGCGCGGTAATCATAAATGTCGTCCATTAAACCCCGGCCCTTTATTCGGCTTAGATAATAACGTTGAAATCGTGCGAATGGCTTTTTATTGTGGTGATTAGCGAGTCGTTACTGCCCCACTGCAGTCGGCGCACTTTTTGCCCTTTTTCGCTCGCTCTTTGTTTCTTGTTTTCAAGGCGATTGTTGCATTGAGCCGCGACGACCGGATTCCCCGTTTATCATCGAGCTACCACCTTCTTGAACGCAAAATATTCCTACATATCAATAATAGTCTCGGAAACAGCTGTTATTGTCAATATACTTTCTGAAATGTTTTCTAATTTCAACGTACAAGGTACATTTTTATCTTATTACATTTTATACATTTTTATTTTATTTATACTTTTGCAATTTTTGCAATTTTTTCATTTTCCTTGCAGAAGTGCAAGGAAAATGAATAGAAATGCGTGTAATTTTATGCATTTCTAAGAATTTGCACGAAAGATAAAGGCTTAAATAAAAATAGAGTCGAGAGAGAGAACTCAGTTTTTTTTCATTATCACAATTGTGATAATTCGATAAAACTTTCAAGTTATTCCTTTAAAAGTCAACTACTTTGCTAAAATACTAAGCAATTTATCCACCTAGAAACAAAGATATTTATCTCGAACTTCAGTTCCAAACCCAATTTTTCGAAAGCAAAACAATTCAAAACCAAAACAAACGATTATTCCTCGAAAAACATTCCCTGCCGAGTAATATTTACAAACGATTTCACCTTCCGGGCGTGAATTAAAAAGACGTGTCCTCAACTCCAGACAGATCCTCAATAAAAAAAAACCAACAATTATTTTACCGAATATCGCCGCCGTCACTCCCTCCCCACTCGGCGGACAAAATATCACCGCCTGAAATTCAATTTGCAGCGTCGCTGGCGCGATAGAGGAAAAATTGAATAAAAGGCGCCGATGGAATCAAAGCGGACGAGAGGAACGAAATTAGACGACAAAAGAACGCGCGCCGAGCCCCCCTCCCCCCGCCCTTCCGGTAGCCGCGATCCCCCGGCGCGACTCCGATGGCCTCTGCGGCGTCGTTATCAATTGTTTTTCGCGCGCATTAAAATGTCGATGCACGCGTGTGTGTATTATCGCTGCACGGCGAGCCGCGACAAACGCGATACCGCCGTTCGCGAACAATTCCATCGGGCCCTTATCTTTTGCTACAAAGTGCGCCGGCAATTACGCTCCAATAATCAGCTGACGAAACTATTGGAAAAAGGCAAAGAAATGGCTCGAGAACAAAAAAAAAGTCAGGAGGAAAAGTGGAAAACAAAAGCGAGTAACAAAAATTAAAAACAAAAAACTGATAAACGAAAATAAAAGTAAAATAAAATATCGAATATCCACCAAGTGAACCGAAATGAAAATAAAAAGAAGCGAAATGTTAATTGTTTTTTAAATAAGAACAAAATAAAATGCAATGCAAAAGGCTGCCAAACTATTTAAATAATGTTTATCATTTAAATTTTTCCCGCGCAAATGTCCAGAAAGTCTATATGATTGTCCTGAAAGTTTATATGGTAGGGGTTCGTCCTTTGGGTAAAAATCACCCGAACCCAAAAAGAGCAGATTTTAGTGATACGCGACTACGATTTCGAGCGCCGGCGCGGCGTGAGAAAGCGACGTTTCTATTGACGCTGTCGGTGCGAGCATGTTGAATGGTCAATGAACTCGCATTGCAATCATCTACTTTGGCTGTGCGGCCGGCGGGGCGCGTTTTCCGATCGGGGGAGTAGCGGCGACAGGTTACGTCGAAAAATCCGCGACGCCAATTGTAACTCGCCAGCTATGATAACCGTCTATTTAGCTCTGGTGTTGGCGAAATAAAAACGTAGACACGTGAATTCGAGAAGATTCATGTTATTTCGAGATGTACACTTGTTCGCGTAATCACAGTGTTCGGAGTATCTCTTGCGGAGAGCTGCACGAATGGCAAAAGGTGTTGTGGAAAAGAAGAATCCATTTTCAAACTAGGACACTCCCACTTGAAAGGTTCCATTAGAACCATATAGAAAATATTAGATCAATATTGAAAATTAAACACCATTGGAAATCTGACATAGAACTGCAATTAGATGCCACTGAAGTGCATATCCAATTTTATGTGAACATCAAGAGTCCTGCACAAATCCCATAAAGATACAATTGAAACTAATCCTAATGACATTGGGAGTATTCTAACTGCAGCAGGAGTTTTCACTTCCACATGAACCCAAACAGAAGACATAAACAAACGATTCCCAAAAAATGACCTTCCCTATCTTCCCTGCCAATGTTTGCAAACAAACATTTGCTTACAAACGTTCCACTTCCTCCATTCCACCTTACCCTGTTCCTAAACAAGACTGTCTAGTTGTTTGCAAATCGTTCACATTTCTCAACATTTCTCCAAAGCGAGACTACTCTGAAAACAACTGCGCGTTGACACCAACAGGTCGCGCCACCCGATATCCGCTGTCGGGAATGTTATCGTTCGGCCGAGAAATCCTTTGGCGAATAATGCGTGTTGTTTGTAACGGGATAGCGCGCAATTAAGTATGCGAGTGACTTCGATTCGCGTCAACCCGTATGCGACGCCAGCAGATGCCGTGGAAGCGGCCAACAGCTGCGACTGTGGCAGTCCGCGGTTGTTTTTGTGACTCACCCAGCCCGGGAGTCGCATTAAGCCGATTGGCGCTTTTCAATTGCGCGCGATTAACGCCGCCCAAGATTCGAAACTAGGAACGGTCAAGTGCCTTGACTCTTGGTGGCCAATGTGCCTGGAATTCGTCGTTCGGAATTCCCGAACAGTTTTCGCGACTATCTGGCTCAATGAGAATCAGCCTGCATTGTTAAGTCGCCGAGACGCAAACAGATAGATCAAGTGGATCAACGAGGATTGAGGCCTGTCTGCCCGTATGAGACGGAGACAGTGCGTGGTTTGAACTGCGTTTTTGCCAACGAGCTGTGGAGCGGTGATTTCCGACGACCAGTAGAAGGGCGATTCCAATCGAGTGAAAATTTCGTTCCATCCATTCCTTTTTCCCTTGATTCGTGAATAGTTTGGTCTTCAACTAGAAAATGTTGGGGAGAATTTGGTAACGCTGGTCCTAGGAAGGTATGATGTAGTGATGGTGGTTTGGGTCTGAGGTCTTGGTTTTGAAGTATCTTATTCTAGAACTTTGGATGAAGACCAAGAAGATTGGGATTCCAAGGTCAATTAAAGGTCGAAGATACTTCCGATTCTCTATCCAGAGTTCTGGATAGAGAATCGGAAGTTTTCAAGAATTTGGATGATAATCAAGAAGATTATCAAGAAGATATTCTGTTCCCAAGATGGGTTGACGTTCGAATATCCTTCAAGTCTATCCCGGTAGGATAATGATGATGTGGAACCGTCATAACCACCAGATACGGTCTTGAGATCATCACCATCCAAAGCGAAGTTGCACTGCACATCATCATTAACCAGTAACGGTGTCAGGCGTCATGCCTTGATAAAGTTCCTCGCAGATTACACCTTGATAACGGCGCCGAGCTCGTCTTCAGATGACAATCTCTTCGTTATCTCTTTACAGTCCTGATCGCCGATCCATCATTCCTAATAGCGGTCTTTAAGCCATTGCAGTCTAATCATAGCCTCCAAGAAACAATCAATCCTCAAACCAAACCCAAAAACGTCCCCTTCTCCCTCTTTCGCGCCTCTTCTAATCAACGCAACTTCTTCCATGATCTCGCAATACCGAGAAAGTGGTGGCAGCGATAACGTCGGAAGGAAGATCGTTTTCGCCGAAGTAACCCGACGAGAGCGGTATCTCTATGCGAGTCAGCTGGAATGGACTCTTGGAAGCTTATAGCTGTAACCTGCACGATAACCCTATATCGTTACCGCGCGCATGCGCAATGGGTGTCAACGGTTCGACGTCGCGAATTCCGAGGTGAATGGTTATCGGGGCCCGCCGGAAGCGGCGCGACAAATTGGTGTCGCGCTCGTCTCGAGCCGCGCGTAACGTCGATTGGCCCGGCACGCAGAAAGGACTCGGGGCGTCGAATCCGGGGGCCGCACGAAACCACGGGCCGCGACGTCACGAAGCCCTAATTGGCGGCATTACGTGCTCGCAAATTACAGACCGCGCGGCGCACCAGAAAGCCGGCCCGGGCTTTTGTTGCTGCGCCGAATAATGATAAACAAAAACGGGTCGGGCGTTGCGTGCCGAAACGGCCGACGTGACCCCTGGCGCCGGGACCTCGAACCCGGCCGCAGTCGGGGGGCACGTCGCCGATAGGGCTAGGTCGCACTGCAGCGCCATCTGGGTGGGATTTCAGGAGATGAAGGCAAGTGCGGAGAAGGGGGAAGAATTCGAGGATTCTATGAAGAAGTCATCGTTAAGCTGTGGAAATTACACACTAAAAAATGGTGTCTTAATTAAGACGTTTTTGTTCCAGTTTGTAAGACGCTTTAAAGCGACTTCAATAAACTTCATCCTGAAGAGGTAGGAGGTAATAGTGTCTTAAAATAAGACATAAAATTGCAATTAGGGAATTGCTAATTAATTATTAAATTAATTAACAAATGATCAATTGGGCACAGGATCTGAAGGTTATTGCTGTCTTCCTTTTAATCATCGAGGATCAATTCCTGAGAATATCCTCTCTTCCTCGCGTTCCGCTCCTCCTCTTCCCTTTTTTCCACAACTCCTCTCGCTTTGTCTCGATGGCTCGCGGGCTATTTATACACTTGTTTGCTGAACCGAGCAACTTTGTCAAAGCGACCCTGCAGGACTCAGAAGTCGGCGCGAAAGTAAGACACGTTGCACATCCAAACGAACGGTTAGCATTGTCACAGTACGACATCGATTTGACAGCCGACTGATTGCCGTAATTTGACAGGCCACGGTCCGCTGCCACGACGACGACTTTCCTTCCACGCCTTACCGGGACCAACACTTAAGGGTGGCGACGATTAAGACTGGTGTTTAGTCGCACTTCTTCAACTGCAGTGATTTATGGCTTAAGCACAGTCATCGGTGGCGCTCGATTCATCAAACGTCACGATTAGCATTGTGCTGCGCGGCAATAAAACTGCTGGAAAGTCGGTGTACTTTTTCTTGCGCAAACACTTCGAGTGTTAATGGAAGCGGAACCGCAATCGACTGTAGACTGCAATGCGGAAACAAATTGTTCCTATTTCGTTATTCCAGAACACTTTGGGATTTGTTCATGTATTATTTATTCAACAAATGGAAAGACAATACAGAATCTGTTACATAGTGTATAATCGTAATAAATTTAGCTCTCTTTTGGTTCTAAATGTTTTACAGTGATGAGACACCTAAGCTCAAGGAAGGACAGAATTCATTAGTAAGTAAATTCTACTTCCCGGATAAAATCTCCTTAGTAGATTGAAAGGTTTTAGTAGATGAGATTAGAAGTAAGGGAACCATCATCTCTGGATAATTTGAGTACAAAATTCTAGTCGAACTTTACTAACGAGTCCATCACTGTTCTTAGAACTTGGGTAACAATCATTCTCCACCTTTTCACTCGTATTTACAGGTGTTTCAACTCATGCAATTTCTCTCAGTACAGTAAAGTCCACTGAGTGGCTCGTTTCGGCAGAATATTACTTGCGCCATAGCTTTCTATTAGTACATAGTTACTAAGAAAGTCGCTGAGGCGTCCAATCAGTTTGCCTTTTATTTCTTGCAGATCATTTTGTTCGGGCGCTGATTTCTTCGTCACCGTTTGGATTGCTTGGCATTGTCAGAAACATGTTCTGAATGCTCCTCTGACGGAACAGTCACCAACAGGCTGGTTCATCCACTCTTGGTCCATCTTGTTGTGCTTAACGAAAAGTGAGCTTCTCCTTGTTTGCGAATTTCCATGCAAATAACGAAGTTTGCATACGAAAACGCGTGGCTCGGGTTCAAACGAGTGGGGCGGGAACGTGCCACCGCGAGGGAAAAGCTGTCAAAACTTCCTCGCTGGAGTGTTTGGACTCCTGGTCTTCGCTTTCAAGCGCGTGTCGAACGAACAGTTCAAACAACGTGCCAGGAGAAGCAAGGCTCGCTTCACGGGGAGAGACTTATTAATAGTCACCCGTTTACTCTGCAATAGGAGAACGGTTATAACATTTCAAATCTTAATGGGATCACAGGAATTTCGTTGATTTCCGGTAGGAAAATCGGCGGATTCTCCCAACCGAAGTCCAAGATGGCAGCAGCTGGAATGCAGACACTTTTGAGGTTATGTTGGGTAAAATTCGCTGTTTCAGACGCAGAAATGGCGGGATGTGAAGAATTCCCATTTGTCCTTGTTTCTAACGTCCCCTTCCAAGAATGCAGTGTACTGCATTTGCAATTTCTTGATATGGCATGGTGTAGTTGATTGCTTTTAATGGGAATAGATTCAGTCATTTAGCCAAAGAACTTCGTACATTTTATCCTGGTTCTAACCAGTGCGCGGTAAGGTTTTTCAAAGTTCATCGGTGAAAACTTCCAAACTCTCGCGTTTCTCTAAATCTACCATCCAAAACGATTCTACGTCAAATTTAATTTCTCAGTAGTATTTTATTGGAAAAGTGGGGTTAGGTTGGGTTAAATTCGTTATTTCCGGTCACATGACGCCGAGTCGGGAAAACTGCAGCAAGTTCTGCGACCCCGACATGCATTTCCAGAAAACCAGTGTACTTCCACCTGCGAAGCCAATCGTTAAGTAGTGCCCCGGAGGTGGAACGTGTCCCCCATAAGTCGCGTTCGCGGAACGGGCGGTGTCGTGGCGTAACATAAATTTTTCTCCGGAATTACATGTAAATAATTCATCTATTTGATGGGGTGTTGAGCTAGGCTGGCGCACCGAAGTGGGAAAAGGCGGGATGAATGCCGCCACGGCGGGGGAGGGAGGGGAGGGGAGGGGAGGGCGCCGGAGACACTCGTACGTGCGTACGTACAGCATATGGAGGGTGTAGGGAGCACGGGTGTGGTCCGATCAATACGAACATCCTATAGATCCAAATTGATGCGTTTCACGCACAGTACGCATCGGTTGCACACGAAACCGCACTCCGCGCCAAATGTTACAAAGTTTGCAGCCCCAGTTACACAATGGGCCAATAAAATCGCGATAAACGAGTTCAAACCTCACTTGTTAACCAGCATCCGCGATTTATTCCGCCGAAAAACACCCAGGGGGTCGAGAAATGGAGAAAAAGTTCAGATTTTGAGGTTATGTCAGGAAAAAAACGCAGTATTCCGCTTGAAATTGCGGGAAAACGCTGGAACTGAGTGAAGGGTTGTGGGATTGATGTTTCTGAAGTGGTGTAAGTGAGATAATAACAGTAATATCGTCAAGGCTGATTGCCAAGTAATCATAATTTCAAATAAGGGCGGGAAATTCGTATTCGGAGTGGTCGGCGTGGAAAAAGTTGTTCGGACGGCGTTTAATCGACGAACCGCGCGACAAATAAACGAAGTTTGTATGGACTCATTAGAAATTTCGTATCGTCCTTTCAATCTTAATGTACGTCCAGCGGCTCTGAATGTGCATACACTCGACGCGCTTCCAGGCTTATAATTCGAGCGAGCATTAACGTATTATATCTTTCTATGAAGGTTATTTTCTCATCAATGTCAATAACTTTCATGAAACGTGAGTCATGCGACAAGCGTTCCCGCGCGGACGAGCGCGCGACGCCCCGTTACCGACGAAAGTGAAATTCCTGCCAAGATTTACTTTTTCCGCTCGCAACTTTTACCCGCAACCGTTAGCCGCGCGCAATTAATAGATGGCGCGCCGGAAGCGCGAGCGCCATCTCGCGTTTGCACAATGGCAAATTAATGCTGCCAATTAAAAAAATTGCTGAAGAGTGTTGATTGGAATTATAAGTAGAAAACATTATACTATTCATATATACGTAGACAGAAATTTGGATACTAAAACTGAATAACAATGGAAATAATTTTTTGTTTCTTTTTATTTTAGGCAGTCCGAATGAAGATAATCTTCATCTTTACGTACTAAATTAAGAAAATTTGAAATTTGCGTGCCTTTCATCTGACAAAAAATCAAGCAATGTTATCGGTATCTTACTCATTACTAATTACTTTTGAATTAATAAAATTCAATAAAAAATGTCCTACAAATAATATATTTTTATTTGTATATCCCTATATAAATAAAATAAAATGTTCAAATTTGCAGAGGTTTCTCTAAAATTCGACTTTGGTGGAAAATCTCCTAACAAAGCAATTAGCGTTTTTAATTGAACACACAAGGCGCGACGCGGTTAAGTGGAGCAAAAGGATGGCTGAGCATCGAGTGCAAACATCGTCGAGTGTCAAATAAGCGATAAGTACAAGTTTCCAGAGCGCGGCCGGTGATTCTGGAAATCGCGCGATTATACCCGTGAAATCGAATCGCGAAACCCAGGCAAATGGAAACGCGACACCTCGAGCCAAACAAGCGTGGAAAAGTCCGGGGAAACTGCACTTGAAAGAGTGTTACGATGATTGGTTTTCGCCGAATGACGCGAGATTTGATATCGATGCTCGATTTACGACGCTTTTGTCGGTTTTGTAATTTCGAGTTCGACGTTGAGAGATGAGCTCGAATTAGCTCGTAAAATTGCCGGTGGTTAGAGCAATTACTGCCTTTTTCGTATTCGTTTCGTTTTGTGCGGAATCGGTATATTTTTCTTATACATTTTTGTTGTTTAGATTATCGTTTGTATTCCTTTTCTGAACGATCTACTTTTTGGATGATATTTGCTTTTTTAATGTCTACTAATAAAAAGAATAGCGATGTAAAATATAAAAAAGCGTAAAAAGTTTGATACTCAGATGCCTCTATCTTTGAGTCTATTCTTAGAAATAAAACATAGATATCTAAACATAGAAATGGTTTTCAATGTAAACATATTTTCGCGCAGCTGTCATTGAAACTGTATTTACATAGTTGCTATATTATCGTTTTAAGTGCGTTAACAATACGATTTATTGAATGGATTCAATTTAACATAAGTATAAAAATGGGCTTGTTTTTATGTATGCGTTTTTTTAATTTAAGGAAACTGTGGCACTGAACGTTTATTCATAAATTTGTGTGACTGTAACTGCTGGTGTTATTATGTTGTTGAGTTGTCACAAGCGATAACTACACGTCATAAATTAAAGCGGAGAAACGTTTGGTTATGTTTATTGTTCGTTTATCAGTCATTAATATTTCGTTTCATAACTGTCAACTAAACTCTAATTTGAAATTCTGAAATTTGCACATTTTTGCTGCCACCTTATAGACAAACAAATTCTAAAATTAATGAAGTGATATTTAGATGCAATATATTTTTATACGTCTTATAAACCTTGAAATATGTAAATAAAATTAATTTGAATAAAATTGTTAAATTATAAATTAGTCTTGAATTTTAATGTTTTGCACTAAGTTAATAATCGTTAAATGAGTACATTTATGTCGACTTCTGCCACACCGTTCTTAAAATGAAATAATCATCTTCAATTCAAATACAAAACGAAATTCAAATGCAATGCAAAAAACCATGATTTCAAACATCTCTATATCATTCTAAGAACGTCGGAACCACGATTTAGATTTCTATAAAAACTATATAAAATAATAATTTAAATACTTATTATTTCATTACAACTTTCAAAGTGCACAGTTAATTTCAGTACTTTCAAATTGTAAGCCATACAGAGTTTTTAATGTCAAAATGTGAATTCAATTCTAATTGTAATCGCAATATAATTGATACATTTCTTAAATTATAAATTAAGTTTAGACCTTGTGAATATTTCGTTCAGTTCAGAGGTGTAACCTTTCCAAACTCTAATCGAGATTATTTTTATTTTAACTTACGTTCACCTTCGATGTACAATGAAGGTTTTCTTAAGGTGAAACATAAATTCTACTTTACCGACCAAAAGAATATATTTTGTATGTGAACATCATTTAATTTTTTTCAAACATCAACAAAACATTTAGACAAAAGTTTAATTTGCAAAATTTTTTAATTGTGAAATTCGAAAAATAAAAAATTGTTTAACAATGTGGAAAATTGTCCAAATTTCAAACATTTAGAATTTTCAACCAATTGGGGATATTTGAAAATTCTTCAAATTTGAACACTGTTGAAGAATAACCAAATTTCTACTAATTTTTTTATTGATATAAGCCTTTCGATTTTCATTGTTATATATATTTCCTTTTTGATTGGATAGTCAGTCATTCTCTTCTTCCAAAAGTGTAGAATCTCGTCATAGCCACTTTATTTTCCTTCACTCTTATTTATTTATTTATTTATTTGTTAATGAAACTCTTACTCTTAGTTTCCTCATACGCTTACTCATACTCAATAAAAAAGACCCTAACTCCGTCGCAGCATATCTTGAGCATCACCTTAAAACCTCCATTTTCTCCGTCAAAGTGCGACGAATGCGTCGTCTATTTATCGGGCTCGCTGGCATTCCAATTAAAAAATCAACACGCCGCAGTCCCGAGAAGCGTGAGTCACGGTTTACAAAACACGAGAGCCGGCGCATTTTGTAATGTCCGCGGCGGGCGTAAACGAAAATAAAGCGTCGCGTCGATGCGTCCTGTGACGCGCACGTCAGCAGGATGCGAGAAGTCGAGCGCGGCGCGGAACAATGGGTTTCCGCGCGGCCTCCCGGCTGCGCCGAATCGCGACGAGCGCTGCCGTGCGCCGCGCTAATTACGCCCCGGCGCTAATTCGATAACGGCGGCGAAAATTTGTTTCCGAAGAATCGCCATAAAAGTGAAATGCGCCTTTCCCCGGGCCCGTTTCTTCGATTTCGGAAACGGCCGCTACTTTTATTGCACGACGCGCCACTTTATTACGGACTGTCGCTCGTTAAAGTATAACCACTTTTATTTGCATTTACACCGTTCCGCGAATTCGAAATGCTTTTCCCGAAGGCAACCGTTTTATCTTTTCAATTCAACTTTCGGTTTTATTTTGATTACGTTCAATTCGAATAGATTAAGACGAAACATCACTCGAAGTTACTAGAACTAGGGTGTTGTTTAATTACATCGTTAAAACATTACAAAATAATTTGATATTGAATCAATAAATTTTCTCACTCTGGGAGAATATCGTAGAAAATAAAAAAAGGCGTTTTGTTATG
>JABFPB010002860.1:0-18747 GCA_022817645.1 Ceratoteleas bidentatus | reverse complement strand
TAGTAAAGTGTCGTACATTTTTTTTTTAAGATTTAATTTGTTATTTTGCATTTTGGAAAGTACTTTTCATTCGTGATTCTCTGAATTTTGAGTACTAGAAACTAAGGTGAAAGGTTTTCTTAGATTTTAGAGACTTTGGACAAATTGATTAATTATTATTATTTTTTTAAATAGATGAATTGTATTAAGTATGAAACACTGTATTAATGTTTATTTTGCTTTTACTTTTCGATTCACTTCGAGTACTGGAAGAAAAAGTGTTGTCAATTTACTTCTAAGATAGAATTTTGTTATTTTGAGTGTTGGAAATTATTTCATGATCTAATTTAAGAATGGGAGATTTCTTTGAATTTTGAGTACTAGAAGTGACAGAAATTTGGGTTCCTAAAAAGAATAGTATCATGATGTTTGTAGTTACAAAAAAAAAGAAAATTACTTTCAGTTTTGAATATTGGAAATAGTTAATTAATTTTTAGAATTTGTTAAACGAAAGTGTAATTAGTGTTTGTACTTAAGAAATGGAAAGTTCAATTGAATTTTGAACAATTGAAACAGTATTATTGAATTTCATCTTTCGGAGAAAGAAAGTGTGATTGATGTTGCATTTTGGAAATCGAAAGTTTCATTGAAATTTGATTGTTTACAGCAGACAGTAATTAATTATCACTGACGCTCGAATGTTGAAAAAGGAAAGTTCAATTAGTAATTGAATTCAAAAACATTCTGAATTATTAAAAATTAAAAAAAATGTCATCAAGATCCCAATTTACAGTTTTAAAATTCCAAATACTTGCGGACAAACTCAAACTCAAAAGTCGACTTGCAAAACAAAGTGTGTACTACATTAAAAAAGGCGACGTCGAAACTGTGCATATCGAATTAAAGCAGACATCTTTTTGGATTTATCGTCCTTTTTACGACTCGCCGATGCCGCTCAGTGCACACGGTAGCGTCGTAAAACAAACCGCGATATAAGTAATTCCACATCAAGAGCTCAAATAATGGACAATAAATATGGGAATTAACTTGATTTATTCTTATTTGTTCCTCTCGCGATTTGCCGCTGTGAGAGAGTCGTTATTGTTTATACGAGAACATTGCAAAACGGGCTGTCAGTCCTGCTGCGCCGTAACCGTACATCATACTTGGCTTGAGGCAAAAAAATCGCCGGAAATTGGGTTATGCGGGATTTGACTTCACTTTTCAGTGACGATTTCCTTGGATTTCACGTTCCGTTGCAGTTTACATTTTAATTTTAAATTAAAAAAAATTCTTCACAAAAATTCGTAATTTCCACGAACTACTTTTCTCAATGACCGACACAATTATGAATGAACTAAAACGAAACTATTTACCGCAAAATGTAAAATCAAAGCACTTTACGGTTAATGTGAGATTATCCGAATACATTAACACCTCATCGAGCGCCCGTCGTCTTCGTACAGGCAAGCCGGAATGCATCAAATGTAAATATCACGGCTATGAAATAGGTTAGCTCAGATAACGTTTTGTCATGTCTCGGGTTTTAGCGTGCGCGATTATTATCGCATGTATACGAATAGCTTGCCACTAATTCCAATTAAGTAGTGGCAAATGTATGCACAATATTATCAAATAGGACAGATACTCATCGTGTTATTCAACACGTATTCCTGCCTTTCCTTTTACCCCCGCAAGTATCACTTTATTTCCTCCTTAGTTGCGCCGTAAATTAGCGAACATTTTTCACCGCGTGTTTCTCGTTTGTACCACTTTTTTGTTTAATAAAAACTGAATACGTTCGACAAATTTAATTTTTACAAGACGCAACAAAACTGTACGTGACTCGGGGTAAAAATTACAAATAAGACGCGCGTTTTAATTTGTTCCCGACCTGACTCTGAGTCCGAACGCAGTTAATCGGCCGTCGACGATTCCGCGTTAACGAACCTTTACGCGCGCTTCGTGCGTGCGGCTAACATTTATTAATTGCACGCTCATTTCTTATTAACGACACTGTAAATGTAATCATCAATAATACTGAATAACGCACTTGTACCCGAGATTACTTCTCATGATCAGCGAGTAACATTTAATATGTTAATTCAATATCGTTAATGATCATCGTCGATCGTAAATTACGCACGATCATATCGCGAGGCTGTCATTAACATTCGCGTTTTGTATGCAAAACGCAGCCAAACTTCCTTTTCATTGGTGGCGTTTTTCGTGTTCTAATTCAAATTCGAAAATTAGATTTCGAGGAAATGGCTTTTCTAGGAAGTGATCTTGTTCTCAATCGTTTTTCTTATATGTACTAATTTCTGACTACCGGTTTTAACGTTTGCATTCGAAATGAAGAAAATCATCAGTCTAATCTATTTCAATACACCATTTGAATATGTTATTTAACTTTTAAATTCAAAATTCAAACAAAATCTAATCTGATCTAATTCATTTAAAAAATTATATTTTCAATTTTTATCTTTTTATCTTTTGATTTCAAGACTTCTAAGAAATATTTTTCAAACTGGTTCACTTTCAGTTTGTACTTGCTACTCCCAACATTAAGAAAATGTAGGGGCCCAGTGAGAACCGTGGGTATTTATCAAACTCTGACGTCATTGTTCGGGTCCGGGATCGGACCCTATAAAACCCTTTACTTGGTAGATAAGACCATTGTCGCGCATTAAATATAAAATGAACTAATTGTTTCAAAGATAATTGTGTGTACATTCAAAATTTACATTAACAATGTTTATAAAAACATGTCGGAATTTTGTTTAAAATAACTTATTGAGAAAATTATCGTGTTTTACCGATCAGTGTCGCGACTCGTCGCGGTTTCAAAGTTAGCCTCCGCGAAAGTTCAAAACGAAAGCCAAGCGCGGCGTCCGAATTTATCAGCGCTTTGTCCAAATCGACCGTGCCTCGTCGAGCTCGCAGTCGCACGTATGCCGTTCTTTTTGTGCTTGCAGAGAGGTGTCGCAAGGTTCGGTATCGGATTCGCGTACGTTTAATAGTTTATTTTAAATACGTACGTGAAAATTAATATACGGATATTGGGTTGCGCGCGTGATAATGCCGAGATTACGTGACGGCTTTTATCAATCTGATACGAATATCGCGAATCTTTTTCTGAGCTGGATTCTCGGGTAGCCGTGAACGGATTTCAGTGTCGGAATCGGTGTGAGAGCATAATTCCAGTGGGAGAATGTGGCGAATAAAGTGAAAAAGTTGTTTTAATTGAAGGTTGAAGAGATTGGGTTTTTGATAGAAATAATGTGTAGTTGTAGTCGTAGTTTTCGTAGTTTAGATGTGAGAAGATGATGTTGTGACAATTATGTTCCAAGACATTTACTTCTGGGTTTTAGTGCGTTTTAAATAGAATTTTAGATTAAATGTTGTACAATCATGATATCATGAATGAGGAATTGCTTGAAAGTTTAGAAACAACTAGATGAGTATATTTAGGTTTAGTTTCTCGAATATTTACGAAATTGTGTCGCTAGAAGCTGTATGCTTGATGTTTTATCTTAGACATCCTCGTATGGCACTTATATTCACTAGTTATGTATTATTACTTGGCGTCGACAACTAACGTCTGTCTTGATTACCTTAGAAGCGGCGACTGAATATTTCGACTACATATTTTAAGAATTTAAAAAATTTATAATTTAAAATGTTAAAGGTTGTTTTTGAATTGTTTAAATTCATTCAAACAATTCTGTATCTGAGTCACAACTCAGATACAGATTAAAAAAAAATTGTGTCACTTATGAGGTTAATTTACAACCATAAAATAGGAAAAAAAATAATTTTCAAAGAGCATTGACATTACATTAGAATATTATATAGTACAGTATATCGTCAGTTGAATGTGAATCTATCATATTTTAATAAAACTTTCTTCTCAATGAAATAGCCCTATCGCCCTACCTACTCTACACTTTCCCTTACTCTGTAATTCCTCTTCAGTAAATTCCTCCCCAACACTCCTCTCCCTAAATCTTTCATATTTTCGCCCCAACTCCGCTTTCTCTCGTCTTGCTACTCCCCCCACATACTAACCCCCCCCCCGCCGCTTCACACTAAGAAAAAAATTTCGTTATTGTAATGGTGTTTCTGTCAGATTATCAAGATTCAACGAAATCTTGTTAATATAATAACATTTCTCGTTATGACAATCT
This sequence comes from Ceratoteleas bidentatus, assembly GCA_022817645.1. NCBI lineage: Eukaryota > Metazoa > Arthropoda > Insecta > Hymenoptera > Scelionidae > Ceratoteleas > Ceratoteleas bidentatus. Next base: position 14,578 of record JABFPB010002860.1, on the reverse strand, counting down.
GATTTAGAATTTGCATTATAAAATTATAATTCGTTTTGAAAACGACCAACACAGATAAAAAAGTGACTTATTTGAAGACGTTTAGATATTTTTCAAGTTCCTTGGATGGAACATCATGTGTATTATAGGTCGGTTCCGATGTGCGCTTTTTTAATGAGTTAAAAACTCATTATTTTAAAATAGATCATCTGTTTAAAAAATGATCATCTTTTTATTTTCACCGCATCTCGGATAAAAAAATAAATGATAAAAATAATATGATAAAATTTCACCGCACATCGGATCCCAATATGCGTTAGATAAGGAATTTCACCGCACCTCGGTATCAATCGTATTATACATACACTGAGAGAAAAATGCAAATAAAATGGCCTGGCAACGTTTTTGTAACTATTACAGCTAAAGCTTTTGCTACTACAACTAGAGTATTATTTGGAACAGCATTGACCGTAGTTGCTCCACCTACAAACTGTAGCTAGGCCACGTTTTAGCTACAGTTTTAGCTATACAGCCAATAAAATTTCTCTGTGTGTATTAGATGGACCTTTACACAAAAACTAGATATATAATTATAATATCCATATATTTTACACATATGTGTAAAGGATATGTTAGATCAGGGGTCTATTTCGTAAATATGTCTTACTTAAAAACATTTTTCGTGCCGTTTCTGCAGAAGTGTCTTGGAAAGACTCATTTTTGTAACCAAGGCACCTGGTCGAACTTCAAGTTTCATTGACCCCACAGTTTTAATTTTTCACTGTACCCCCCTCCCTCCCATCACCCATCTAAATCGCCTCCTGACATCATTTTCCCGCCATCTTTTCCTCGCAGAAAAAAGCGCCGCGTCCAGCTTGACGGTCCTGAAGACCATCTTCCGAACAAAGACGTCTATAAACCCGGCATTGTCTCGGCGCGCAAATGAGGGGGCGCTGCGGCGAAGAAAACGCCGGCGCGCACACACACTTTGCCGGACGACAGGGGGCGGAGGGGCGGTGGGGGGGGGGGGGGCCGAGGGAAAAAAGGAGCGCGCGGCACGTTACCGTCCACGACGGCAGGCTGGATACGACGAAATCGATACACCACGCGCGCACGAAACTCCAAAGGCATTGCGTCGCGGGAGACGACGATTGTATGGATTACACGGGCGCGCGTGGCGCGCGCGAACGCTACGGGATCGCCGGCGAACGATCGGGAGGGGCGGGCGCCGGGATCGATTGCCCCGCGACAAAAACGTTGCCCAAGTCGGCGCGTTAATTTCGAGAAAGGTCCCGCGGATTGAGACGATGGCCAATGGACTGAAAGAATGTGTGACTGAATGGGCCATATCGCGGCAAAGCAAATGATTTTTGGATAATTAAGGAGGTTATCGGGATATATAAATGTCAGTTAGATCAGAGCGTGCAAAAACTCGACAAATGGATTAATTAAGACACTTTTTTACACTGAATTTGGTGCAGTTTGAAAAAAAATTATGAGGAATCAGTTTGGCGAATTTTTTTACTTTTAGAGTGGCGTTTTCAAGATAATAGATACTGAGTTTGATTATTTTATTATTTTATTGGAATTGAATCAACCCGTGGAATGTAAATCTTTGGGAAATTATTTCTGGTAATTTTTTCTTCAAATGATCAAAATCTGATTCAATTGATCTTTCTGTAAGTTGTTTTTATTGTTTAACACTCACCAGCGTTAATTTGAGAAAAAATTATTAATAAATCAATTTTTGTAGGTCAGACATGTTTGAAAATAAGACATGTATCATCCTAAGAAATGTCTCTTTTTATGCAATGCTGATCGCATCAAAATTATAATGGGGGAATGTGTTCAAACATATAAACATGTTTGACTGCAAGGTATTAAGATGTACTTTCAAACTATATTTATTTCTTGGTTTTGAAGTTAAGAAAACTGTAATTTGTAAATTACACTTACAGTATTTGATGAGAAATATGTTTATGTGTCAAAGCACTCTCTAGAGAACACAGGATATAGCTACGATAAACTTGTTATGAAAAATTGAATATTGCAGAAATGATTCAACAAAAATTAGTTTCGGCGCGAAATAGAGAATTGAAATTTGTTCTAAAAAGAAAAGATGAAATATTCTACAGCCTAACAGTACGAGATTTTCGCAAAATAAAAATAATAAAAATTTTCCATCAGGAATGGAACTTTCTTCTCCAAGCTTCAGTTCATCAAACTCGTTTTAAGGCAATGACAAATGTACATAACAAGTCTTATTTGGCCATTTCACGCCAAAAGTGATTACAATAAAATATTCAATAAGTCGTAAAAAGTTTAAGTTTATAATAAGATTCTGTGATCAGAATGCTTCTTTGATCAGAAACATATTTTTTCATATCATACGGTGAAATTTGCAAATGACAATTTTCTAAACTTAAAAACGAAGAAATGAACATCATTTGCAAAGTGCGATATACACTTTTCATGCAATACCTAATATTTTATCAATTATTTTAAAATCAGTAAAAGTAAATAAAAAAAATCTACCCTGAATACTCTTGAATACCAAAACAGTACAAAAAAGTCAAAGCAACACAATGACAAGCCGACCAACATCCACCTCACCTAAGATTTTCCTCCAACTTTCCCCTCGGTCTTTCCACCACGTGGCAGACATCGGTCTGCCACTTACACTGCCAACAGCTCCATCTCCGCGTCCGCGAATCGAAAATCAATAATATTATATTAACCGCAATTGTCGGTCCCGGCGCCTCTTCTGCTCCTCTCCTTCTGCCAGTTTTTTCCTCCTTCGCCGGCCCGCTATTAACAGCGACTCATATTTGTACGCCGCGCGCTGCGCCCTCTATGAGGCACCGAGGGTGAAACTACGCCGTCACGTCGCATCTCGACCACATCCGTGACCAATGCGCGTATTTCGCTTATCGCAGGCTCCATCGCGTTGTCCTCCGTTTTATCATCCGAAACACGTAACCCCTCCCCCTTCCTCCTCTCGCCCCACCCCTTGAATTATCGATTGGCCGAATTTTGAGTTTCACTAGCCACCTCTTTGCGGATCATTGATTAATTTGTTCGTTCCAAAACGTAGGTGCTTTTGTTTCGGCGTAATGAGGCGAAGGGTGGCGCCACCTGCCGGAGGCAAAAGTGAACGAATTGGGAAGTGGGTTGGTTTGATTTGGATTTCTCCATTTTTTCATCATTTTTTTCTGGTAAAGAGTTGGGTGTTATTGGAGGCTTGTGGTACTCACGCGCATTATCGAACCAGTCGGCAGGGGGCGCGCTCGTTTGCGACAAATATCGCGGGACGAGGGGCCGGGGTTTCGAAGGAAGTGAAGCGCCACATATCGACCAGTCTGCGAGGAATGGGCGTCAGTTGAGGACAGGGGTCAAGGTCGCGCAAATTACCACGCCTGTCTACCTACGACTCTCTCTTTCTCCCTGTCCCCGAGAGGGAGACAACACGCGCCTCGCGGCCCGTCCGAGGACGCGTGTATTTTTCACGCACTTTGCGCCCGAAGCTTAAGGAAGCTCTTTAATATTAGCGGGGGCGAGGTAAAAAAAAGAATGGTTCCCTAATCTTCAGCATGGGCCCAGCATGGTAATACCTGTTCATGAAAAAAATATGAACATGAAACACAGGATTGTTTCACCCTTGGTTTGTATATTAAAATAATGATACATAATAAAAATATAGAATTAAAAAAAATTATAAATCTTGTCTCGTGAACTTGTATAATTCTAAAACGCAAAAATTAATGTTTTCAGAAAAATTAATATAAGTGAATTATAAAAATAAACAAAACTTTTAGTTTGTTGGTTCAAATCTAAATAATGTTTTTTTTCTGCGACGTGACTGTACGTACGTAATAATTACCGCTTTTGCGAATCCCAGCAAAAGCAGCCGCTTATAAGCCAATCGAATTTCGGCGGCAAAACCCGCGGCGACACGCCCTTCGGCGCGCGCCACCCCGATTTCGCCGCAAAATTTACGGCGCCCGAAACCGGCGCGCGAGTTCGCTCATAAACAAGATTTATACGGGCTTATTACAATTTTATTTGGGTCAGCCGCGCTGCGTTTGATTGTTCGATCAAATCCCCGCCAACCCGAATGCCGTTTTTATGCGTGCCGTGTGAAAAATTCACTCACTCGAAATAAAATGCGCGCCTTTATTGATATTTACGTCGCCGCGGCGCCATTGTCGTCGCGTCCTACGTTTTTCCCATTGTCTACGGCCAGAAGCCGCTTTCAGACGCGAACAACGAGTAAAACAAATCGCGCAACACAAAAACCCATAAAATGCGCGCTTATCGGGCCGTTTGAATTTCCCGCCAAAACCACGGCGCTCCATTTTCCGGCGTTGTCGGCGACTTCCGGCTGCCACTCAATGTCAACCGCGAATCCCGAGCCTACAGACTCGGCCGCATTACGCATCGATCGGCTATTTCCGCCATCACCCCTTTTCCCGATTAGCCCCTTCAAGTTCATCCAATCTCGGATTAAGAAAGTTCCGGCACGATTTGTTTTATGATGAGTTTGGAATGAAATACTATATTTTCTAAAGTATACAAACCTTTCTAAAACAACGATTCCAAGATATACTTAACGCACCCAAAAATTTGTTTAAATGCTAGAAAAATCAATACACAAAAATCAATTCAATGAATAAAATGTGAAAGTAGTAAACAATTAGACCCAATTGTTAATAGTAAATTTTAATAACACAATCGTTTGAGTAATTGCAAATGTGATGATTGAAATTGTTTACAACTTTGATATTCTATTCTCGAAAAGTTTTTTTTTCCAAATATTAATTAGATTTGATATTAATTTTTTTGTCAGTTGTAAGTGAAAATGTTTCTTAACATATATTTTTTCCAAAATATTGTCATTGTAAAAGTCGGAACTACCTTAATCGCGGAAATTGGTGACCGGCACGCGATTTCGCGCCGCGATTCGAACGAAGCGCGCGCTGGCTGCGCGCGGATTAAAGGGGCAGACTATTTCGAATCGATAACGCGACGCGTCGTCGGGTTGACTCATTGCGCGGAAAGACCGGTCGATTAGTTAAACGGGATATTCAGCGGAGTCGAGCGTGCACGGCGCGAAATGCGCCGTTTAAACGACTTTACGCGCGGGAATATATATAGACGTGTCGTGACATTTTTCGCGGGCTCAAAGTGGGTCGCGGCGCTTCTTTTGTCGAGATTAAGGAGGAAGAGCAGTTTGATCTGCTCTTCCTCCTTATCTGTATTTTGAATTTTGCGCACGAAACGGAATTTGCATTCGGAACGGAAATGTGCAGTGGCCAATCATGTTTTGGTCACGGCAAGCTCATTTAACCGATCATGTAATAACATTAATGCCCTCCTCCTAATTTTTATGTACAGCTGACAGTCATTCTATATGCAGATCCTTGTTTTCCAAATCGATGAAATCATGCGCAGACAAAAGAATACCAACGAAAGGACTTATTATTTAGTCCATTTGTCCATACATTATTTAGTGTAAGATGAGTGGTACTGATGATGTCTTTCTACCTTATTATTTAAAAAAGAAAGGAAGAACATGAAAATGTACATAAATGTAATAATTTTTTTAGTTAAGGTGATGTTAAGCGGACGGAGCAAGTGCGGACGGAGCCAATGAACATTGGCCATTTCGTGCCAAAAGTGATTTTTCGTAAATTAACCGTAAACCAGATAATATTTTTTCAAAACTTTTTAAAGTCAAATGATTATTTGTTCAACGAGAAATATTTCTGTACAATTTAAACAGCATTGGTTAAATATGGAAGTCGTAGTGAGGGAACGTGTTTTGAATTAAAAATATCTAACCTCAAAACTGTTGAACTAAACTTGTTTCCTAACAACGAAGTCAAACAATAACAGATATTCATCAAATTTTGGCAAAATTTTCCTCGATTATCCGAGAATCAATTGATTTAACCAATTTATGATACCTAATATGGTTTTTGAAATATTGAAGTAAACTTCCTGTAATACACTGAATATGATACTGCAGGAATCGGGTCCATGAAACATCACCTTAGCATAAAAGGCTGTCATCCATGAGTATACCATAAATAGTTTGTAGCGGTTATAAAATTGAATGTCAATATGATAATAAAATTGTAAGGATAATAATGGTCCATCATTTTTATAGCATCACATCAAATTTGGAACAAAGGTCAAGTTTGGAAAATTTCATAATTAGATATTCAGGTTGGGATTCAGTTTGCAAATAGTTGAAAAGTTCGAATTCAATTTGATAAAAGTCGAGAGACATCTAGGTCTTCTTGGCTCGGATGTCAGAAGTTCTTGCATTGTAATTTAAGGAGCGTCATTTGTATGTAGGTCACTTTAATTGAAATTTCACAATTTAAAACTCAGTAGTTAAGATTCTGATTAATCAAAGCGACATCTATCTTTTACTCGACTCAAAACATAGATGACGATAGATGTCGCCAGCATTCCCACACAGCGCTCTCTTCACAATTTGGTATAGGGATTTAAGCCCCTACACCAAATTCTTTGCAAACTCATCCTCAACTCAGCACTCAAAATTACTTAACCTTAAATCAACACTCAAACTTGACTTTGACTATCCGAATTATCCTCAGTCGCTTTTACTTCGACCATCAAAACCAGCGCCACCTGGCCCGGGGTCACCTTAAATTACAGCGCCGAAAGCGCGCGAATCAATACCGCCAGATTTACGTCCATTTCCCCCGATTCATTAAGCCGCGCCAGGTCAGCGCGGAATTGATTCACGCCGTCCAAGTAATCGCACCGAACATTCATTTTTATTTATACCCGAAACACCATTGGCCTGAGTCACCGTGTGGGAACGCGCCATCTTGCGGCCGAATTCGTATCCATCAAAGCCCTCGTTTCCTCGGCGAATGAACGCTTAATCGCGCGGTTCGACGAACCCGCGAGACCATTTAGGGGAGCTTCAAGGAAACGCGCCCAAAAACGTCCTAACCTCACTTTTCACGCCCTCAGTCCGATTTCCGATAATCGCGATCCGGCTCCGCCCACGAAGAACCCCGAAAATTTCGCGTCAAAATCGCGTCAGCGCGTGTTGGGTTTTCGCCTTAAAATTGCGAGGAACCCGGCCGACCGTGACAATTCCGGCGGTTGCCGTCCGGAGGCGCATAAATCATCGCCCTATATATGCTGTCCGCGCATGAATCACGCGGGTTCGCCTTAATCTTGGCCTGCGAGATTAAGGCGGTTGTTTGTTTGCGAGTATCGCGCGACGCGGCCTCCCTCTGCTGGAGATAAGGCCGAACGAGCGCGGCGGCCGACGCGTGACGCCTTATGTGGGTTAATCGGATTCGTCTGTGTCAAAGTCGCGTGCAATTAGGCGAACCGAAATTTTTTGTCTCGCTAATTGGCAGCGGTGTGGCCAATTAGCGCGGAACGTCGTGTTTGAATCGAAAGGTGAAAATCGCAGAGGAAAAGTTCCAAGTCCAGTTGTATTCGCGCGTTATCGGAAACCGAACCAATTTTTGAGGTTAACTTGCGGTTTTTCTATACTATATCTCTCGTTTTTCAGCGTTTCAAGTTGGAATTGTGGGAAAAGATTCCAGATATCTAAGAAAGTGTCTTTAATTGATAATTTTTTTTCAAGGTTAACTTGGAGTTTTTCTACGTTATCTCTCCCACTATCACTGACTTAAGCCCTAAACTTCGGAACCAGCTTTCGACTAAAAATTTAAATTCACTCCCACATTAGCTCAAATTGAATTTCGTCAAAAAATTATTTTCCTCAACTTCAAGTCGTTCGACTCGACTCCCGATCGCCACGAAAGATAACCTCAGCCCCTCTCGTGCAAAAAAAAATGGCGCCCGCTCGTCGGCCACAAGTGTACATGCTAAAAGGCAATGAAAAACTAATTTATAGCACCATGAAGTTGTCAGCGAAAAGCGAACGTGACCGGTGATAAACGGCACGGAAAAAAGTGCTCATAATGCGCGAATAAATTGGCTTCGGCAGTTATGTACCGTCGCACGGGGAGAAACGGCGGATTTCAACGGACCCCGTCGAAATTGTTATGACATTTAGGCGAAAGCGTTGGCGGTCGTTCTGGCCGAACTTCATTACCATTTCGGCGACTTTTATCCGCGCGATTGGGGTGGATCGTATTTATCGCGCGAAATTTATTTCCGCCCGTGTCGTTAAGCCGAAATTACGGGCTGAGAAAGTTTTCGGCAGTTTGATTGTATGCAAATGGGATTAAGCAATTGACGACGCGGACGAATGAGCGATCTGCGCCCGAAATTCGCTGGTTTCTCCGCGACGTCATTTTCCTTCGGCCGCTTTCCAAGTTATCGCGCACCGAATAAAACTTTCTCCGAATTGTCGGTCGTTTATGGCGCTTTTTTCGAACGCAATAAAGTTCGGCTAATTCGTGGAACGTTTTCGTCGGGAAAAGCTCGAACAGGAAGAACATTTTCGGAAAACTACGTCCAGCCAGACGGCGGGGTAGTGCGTTTTCAGGGGACTAATTTCGTGGGGCTATTCGGACGGTTAATTAGCTTCACACTGGCGTTTTGACGAAATTAAACTCGAGCGAATCGTCGATTTAATTAGCGAAACCGACGGTGTATTTCGTGTGAATAAATTATCATCAGGGGAAAGTTTGCCTGAAGTTTGTTGGAGTGGATAGAAGTGGAGTTGCGACAGGGGTGAGAGAGTGTTTGCAAAAAATTGGGCGAATTGAGTAGTGCAGCTTTTGTTGCGAAGTTTGTCGCTGTTAAATAATGCGTAGTCGTAGTTTCTGATTATTTAAAGCGGACAACATTGATAGTGGGTTTTTTTTAGCAAGCAGAGATGACGGATGTTATCAGATGGAGTTGAGTTGGAGAATGTCTTGAATACTGTGGTTTTATTAATTAAGTTATTTCTAATTGAGTCTGATCGATTTAATTCTAAAAATGAAAGTTAAATAAATAAATCTTTACCTTTAATGTTCTGTTTATTTTTCTATTTAGTTGCCAACTTCATTGATTAGTTCGCATGCTAAAACTTATGCAAGTTGTAAAAAAATGTGTTTTATTGGCAAAACTCGTGAACAATTGCATGAGTAAAAAACGTCACGCGTCAATGTTTAACCTATACAACATACTCCAATATATATTTTTTGGAGTACGTCAAAAACGAGAATTTTCAAAAATGTTTTTTCTCCAAAACGGTCCGCACGATTGTTTTGTAACTCTCAAAGTGTTTTTACTTGCTGGGGCGTCTCTTTTGGAACGAACTTTTGAAACTTCGAATAACTTTCCTCGAATGAAAAAGTAATTTTTAATTGTTGATCTCGGAAAATTTACCAGACTAAATTGTAACATTTTTTTACAAGATACAACTATTTTCAAACGGGACATAATACACCATACTACATTATGCATTATCTACTACATTGTAATACGACTACCACATTGCCTTTAAATTTCAATGAAACTTTCTCACTAACCCATACATCATAAAACGATTCACCATACGCAAAATACATTAAAAATAATCAAATCAACTTATTCCCATAGAAAACAAGACTAAACCTCAAGGCTCCGCCGTCACCGTAAATCCGCAACTGCCGCGAACCACCCGTTATATCTCACTAATTCGGACAAAGCGCAGCTTCTGTGGGCGGAACCCTTCCGCCGCCTGGAACCGTCACGACGCTTTTCAGCGCAACGTTATATCATATTTCTAAGCCGAGATTGCTCAGGGTCGGCGCACAAAACGGGCCAGCAGGTTGCTGCTTCGCGTAATTCATGTCCCCTCTCCCCCTCCCTTTCTCTCTCTCATTCTCTCTCCGGCCGGCAGCTTGCGTCCGGCCGCTCGCCGTCTGGCCGCCCGCGCCGACTTCTTCCTGGGCGCTCGGCGAAAGAACGTTCCGCGTGTACCCGAAAACGAATCGTGATAAAACCGGATCCGCGGCTCGAATTCCTCGGCGCCGGAGGTTCGGGGCGGCCTCTGCCGGACACGAAGACAAAGACGCGACACGCCGGAATATTGCACGCGCGGAATCCCGGCCCGCGCAATTAAGATAACAAATTGGCGGAGATAACGCGCCGCCCGTTTTTGGCCCAATTAGCGAGGTTTTTCCGGGGTGGAGAAAGGGGAGGAGTGGGGAAATGAAATGTATCGCTGGCTTGGCGAAATTGGTTTAGTTTTTAAAGGTCAGAAGTTTAAGGACTGGCGGCTATTTAGTATGTAAATTTGGATTGGAAATTGCAACGCGAGTTTCACGTTTTTCGTGTGTGCATTGTTTCAACTTTTGAATACGTGAAAAGGGGATTTTTAAATTGCAAGGTGAGGTTGTGTATCGTTTTTTCAGTATCGTTTTTTTAAATCCCTCATTAATCCACAACAAATGTTATTGTAACTTTTTTACTTTACATGGCAATACTCAATGAATTTTATTAGTAAATTTAGTTATTAATTGCCAAAATCAGAGATACACGAATATGTTAATACAATGATTATTATTGCACTTTGCAACTTTCAAAAATTTTCCAGGTGCGTCAAAATCCTAAACTTTACACCTCACAAAAAAATTTGCACCAAAACAGACCAACCTCTTTAACCCCATACCTTAAATTCCCCAAAGCTAATTTCCCCCTAAAAAAGCGCCATCCCCATTAACCCACATCCACTCGCAAGGTCGCAATCCGTCCTGCCTGGCGCCACCCTCGGAGCCAAAATTCAAGCCTCCCTCGGCCACTTGAATCCCATTTCCTGCGCTACTTACGAATCAAAATCGCACCCTCCATCCTTTCCTGACCCTCACGTGACACTTACCTGAAACAAACAACAGAAAACATTCATTAGCAACGCATACCAACTCCAATTGCGCGGCAATCGCGCCATCTCCCGTGGCGCACATGAAACGCGCCCTACGGTTGCGCCCCCTATCGCTATTATGAATCTTAAATGCGCCGTAAAACGCGGCCGATGGAGGGCCATCTTCTTGTATCGCCGGCTAAGCGATTTCAAGGGTCGCAACAGCCCTACGCACAAAATTGGTCATCCCCGCCCTCTCCCGCGGGTAATCGCTCACGCAGCGGCTTTATTTCGCCAGTAAAAGGCGCTTTACCATGCACATAAAAACGCTCGCGCCCTCGGACCGCATCAATAAATTCGACATCATTGCCCCACACCTGCGAACCGTCCCGCCGGGATTTCGGACAAATTGCGCCACGTCGAACGATCGGCTGAGTTCACGCCGGGGAAGAAGTCTGCGGATCGAGCGTTTTTTTTTTATTGCGATGGTAGTGGGGTTCGTCGATGGCTTGTTTTGCTGGAGTGATAGTGGTTTCGGGAGAGAAATGAACGTCTAAGATAGTTTGAGGTTAGGTTGAGAGGTGGGGAGTTTTTTTGGTTTCGAAGAAGAGGAGGTGTGGTGTTGGATGGTATTGATTAATTTTTGTTTTGATGGTGGGTATATTGTTTTACGGATAATGTAGCGGGGTAAAAGAAGGTGGTTAAATTATTTACCTTGTAAAGAAGGTAAATAATAAATTCGGCCTGAAATTTTACAATCGTCACATTAAATCTGAAAAGTCATAAAAAGTAACTACCCCATGAATTCAACCATTTTTCGCAGTACAAAAGCTTCGTCCTGTAACCTCTAAGTCAATTCCAACTTAATCCCAGTCGCAATTTATCCCCACTCCCTACAGTTACAGAGTCCTTATTTTCTGCCTCAAAGCCCCTCAAAACGAGACTAAAACCGTCCCATTTAAATAAGCCCACATACATTTTCATTCATGCAATTTTCAATTCAAAACAATGTTACAACCTATATTTCACTAGAAGTGTTATCTAAGTTTATACTTTTCTTTTAAATTTCAGATTTCACCATCTAGAAAATCTATCCAACTGAATTCTGTCATCCGATTATCACGATAAATCCGGCTAATGATAATGTTTAACTGTACTTTGTACAAACGTGCTACTTAGTAATGTACTGTACCGTTTATACACTCTAATAAAAACAAATAACTATAATAAACTCTAACAAACCTAATTTTACGTCCTCTACTAAAATTCTAACTAAACTATCTCTATTTTTTTTAAACTTGAGCGAAACTGACTATTCAAACCCTATCTTCTAAACATAACTAAACTAAATCGGTCCTCTTTTACTAAATTCGACCAAAACTCTAAACTTACCTTCTAAGCTCCAACCTAATTCTAACTACACCAATTCTAATCTCTTCTGCTAAACTATAACTAAACTTCTCCTACCCTCTAGTCTAAACTAACTCTAACTTATTTTAATAGACCAATTCCTTCTTCAAACCCAATTTAGAACCTCTAAACTTCAACACCGAAACAAACAATTCTCTACCAATCAGCGCGTTCCCTCCTCTCCAGCTTCCTGAACCCTGACCCTATACATCACCTTAATCAGCCCATTACTCCGCGCGTAAATCAAAACCGACCACCGTCCCGCGCGGCCACGACGACAATCGCGCTCGTAACCATAAAAATAACGGCATTATCAGCGGGTATCGACGATGCCGCGGCGCGGGGCGCCAGCCCGAAGTAGACCAAGGAGGAAATGTCAGCAGCTTATTGCGTTACAGGGGCACATGCGAGCCGCCAAGCGACCGAGCCGACTAGACGATATTCCGGGAACGCGAAACCAACCACCAATTCCTGTTTTAGGACCTTTATTACCCAGCCGCGCTCGAGAAACGAACACACGTATATTCACACATACACACACATACAGGCATATAATACATATATACACACTTAGGTGTGCGTACACGCCGCCGCACGCATTGGTACACGGACGCGCAACAAAGAGCATCATTATCTCGCATTCCCACCGTGCAACAATCCTCCCGACATTTCAATGATCGACAAAAATTACAGATATTACGCCACTTGCGCGCGCTCGGTTACGTCAACCGAGCGTATGGTCAAAGATGGACGAGTCATTTGCATTTCGACGGGGGGGAGGGCAAAAATTGGGCGAGCCAGCGGTAATTGCTAAGGAAATTCGGGGGCAGGTGGCGCAGCTGAGCCGAGGAAATGTCGCGGTTCATTGGAGAAGACGCGACTGTGGTGACACCCCTTTTTGGAGGAATTGTTATAGCGTGTGGGAATGTAGTTTTGGCTCGGGTTAGAAGTAATGGACTAACGAAATGTAAGAGGTATTTCAGAATTTGATGAGAACTGTGGTTGAAAAAGTAATACTTCGTTCTACAAATATGGACTAACTGCAAAAGTAATAAGTAAACTACATTCTGAAAAATGAAAAACGTAAATATTGGAAGAAAAGAAATAACTGGTTTCCTCATTTCCCCGTGAATGTTTATATATGTCAATATTGACATTTGAAAACAGCGTTTTGAATTAAAAGTAATAATTCGAACTGCATTCTACACTACAAAAGCCGTAAACATTGAACTAAACAGAAAAACAGTACTTTTCCTCTATTTTCCTTTAATGTTTACATTCGTTTAGTAAACATTCAGACTACATTTTCAATGACAAAAACAAACAAAATGAAAAACAACTTTATCCACCTCTCTTTTCCTTCAATATTTACATACCCTTCGCCTCCCATTTTCACTTTCCAAATTATATTACCCGCTAAAGTGTTGTAATCTTACCAAAACACCCCCACTCGTCGCAAAAGCTTATCTCGCGCGCCTTACATAAGCAGCTCACTTTTAATTAGCGCCGCGCAAAAATGCATTTAGCACTGATTATTCGTCATTGTCTGCCGACACAATATGCCCCGCGTTCTCACCAGGAACGGCGATATGCAATTAAGAACAATCCGCTTTAACGGTAAAATATCGCCTGAGAAAGAGTCGTCGCGGAATGACTTTGATGCGCGCGATCGCCGGGTCGTCGTCATCGACGTGATCGCGCCGCGCCTCGGCCGGTTGATAAGGCCGCGCTATACAATATAGCGCCGCAGAGCTCACGCCCTGACCCGATCACCCTATTCCCCGGCGACGGACGCGCTCTCGTCGAGTTACTGTGTCACTGCCATTATCACTCGAGAAAGACGAGAGCGCGACAGAGCGCCTATTCACACTATTTGCGCCGGCTAATGCGACGCATGCTTTATCGGACCCAATTCCAGCGGCGGAGTAAAAATAGTTCGACGACTTCGATACAAGAGGATTCGGGTTAAGTCATTGTGTTGGGTGCGTGCCGGTTGTTTTTTGGCGGGGTTTCTATTGTTGGTTGAGAGATACTGTTTGGTTGGGTATGTTTGTAGACTGTTAGGAAAATGAGCTCCATCACTCCTAAAACAAGTGTCTTAATTTCAGACACTTTTAGTAGACATGTTTAAGTCGCGTCTTAAAATGCGATGAAAAGCGTCTGAATCTAAGACTATTTCAGTCTGATTTTAAGACACCTTTCATTAATTAATTAAGATTTTTTTTTATTTAGTTCCTCACGGTCATTAATAATCTTTTCCCGATGCTGCATGCGAAAACGCCACTTTTCGTGCTTGTTTTGCGGTGCGAAAGCAAACCATTCCACGACCGCCATTGTGACGTCACTTTCCAGCTCCTAGGAGTGTAAAGTGGACTTTTCACTCGCGCGCGG
>JABFPB010002859.1:0-18745 GCA_022817645.1 Ceratoteleas bidentatus | reverse complement strand
CGTTGAATGACGGTTAATCAGGTTCTTTCGGCAGTAAAATAGTATGAAATATTGAGTTTGGACTCAAATTTTCAGATGCATTTGTCAGACTATACCAGGCTAGAAATTTTTTAGTCTGAAACTGTCTGAACTTTGAACCAGGGTTATACTAGGGAGTATATTTTTGTATAAAAAATATAAATGTATTTTTTTATAATAAGTATATTGGGAATATATGTTTCCTACATGGCCAATATGTTTCTACTTTCACAAGGGAGCATATTTTGGTGTAATCTACACATACCTTCTTATGGCAACTTCAAAATTTTCTTGAAAATGGTTGAGATAAAGTGAACCAAATTTTGGGAAATTATTCCCTGATTATTTTTTTAAAGTAATATGAATTTGATCTCCTTGGCATTTCTGGAATATTTTGTAAGAATTAAGACTCAGTAATCTTAATTTAAGATAAGCAATATCCTAATTAATTAAGATCTTTCCAAAAGCTTTTTTTAATTTGAAATAAACCAAATTAGTAGAAAGGCGCTTAAGCCAACCTCTTTAAAACAGTGATATAAAAATGATAATAGTGATGATCTATATTTGTTTACAATTGTAAATTGTTTTCATTTAAAGTCTATTTTTCCTTTAAATATTTAATAGTTTCTAATATCTTACAAAACGATTTTTAACAGAAGTATATCTTTGAAATTGAAACTAATTTTTAAATAGAAAATTTAATGGGGATTTAACCTATTTTCTCTACATTGTTATATAACAAACCTATATACCTTTTCTAGCATCCTGTAATTAATTTTCTAGAAGTTGACAAGACCAACATTTTCTACCGTATCCTGTCATATACAACCCCCGACTCCCGATGACAAAACACGCAGATAATTTGTCCTTAGTTACATCAGATTTGGTCCTCATAGTCTGCAAGAATACTGTTAGGTTAACCGATCACATTAATTCTATATGTATAATTTGCATTAAAAATCGCAATTCGACATTTCTGCGACGTCACTACATCATCTATTATTTATAAAATCTACACTACCGGTATGATGTAAATTCATACAAAAATGCAACTCAAGCTCGGACTTAAATATCATCAGCAATTATTGACATAAATAAACAATATTGGAGATTTTTTATTACCCAATTAAAAAGTTCTGAGCCGTCGACGAATTTCGGCTGTAACTGGAAAATGTGTCAAATTTGCTCTTTGAGTATTTGTAAACAAGTTTCTTCTTAGTTTTCCGTAGTTTGGATGTTTTGATCATCGGGGACACACTTTTATTTAGTAAGGGCCTGATTCAGATTACATTTTGGTAAATAAAGATTAAAATTACGCGAAATTTGGGGTAAAAGGCCAAATTGTATATTGACAGTGTCACATTCTGTCGTTTGCTGTGAATGTTGTCACTAATACTGCGTTGCAGAATGCGAAAATTGTTCTTTTCTATGTTTTTCTAATCAATAAATCAGACGAAGATAGAAATAGGATTGCAAATTTGTGTTAACCCACCCTTCTTTAACAACAAGGCGGTTTCGGGCGGTATCCCGGATAGAGGGTTAAAAAGGGACTAATTATATATTTTTTAAATTTAATATTAATTTTTATTTCAAATTTTTTATTTTTATTTATAAAATGTAATATTTTATTTAATATATAAATTTAATGTTAATTTTAATCTTACATTTAATATATATTTTTCAGGTCTTTTTCAACTTTAAATCTAGGTATGGTCTAGACAGATTTTAATTTCCAAGCAATATAGATAATTGTTTCATATTTTCATAGAATCATTAAAACTGAGACTTCCATTTTTGTGAAGATGTTCAACCCGCCAAAAAAACCATCCAAAAACGCATCAAAATCCCCTTAAAAATGAATTTCCCATCCAGGAACATATCCATACCAATGAACAGAATTTCTCAATAGATCATGATCCCTATCATGACCTCCAAAACATAAAAACGAAAACCACATCAGATGAATCAACAGAAATACATTTTTCAACAGTTACAAAAACCAACCATCCCGCCACTTCGGCCTTCCGCAAACCGCCACAATGGAAAGTTGCCGATCGAAAGCGAAGTCGGTTGTTTGCGTGCGGCTATCGGAATGCAAAACTGATATCTGGCCGCAACAACGCCGGCACAATGCCCAGCCAAATGTTTGTGCCGTGACGCGGCCTTATTAAAGTCGGGGGCCGCGGAGATGGATGGTCCGGGACGCGCGGATGAAACGAGGACGGAAGGAAGTGAGGCCTTTCATTTGGGGCCCCACTTGCGCGAAGCGGCGTGTACGTGTAGGTGAGTGTGCGTTTCCCTTTCGAGGCACCAACACGGCCACGCCAGAAAAACAACGTAGCCGCTCAATGTAACGGAAGCCAAGGTGGTTGCAGCCTCCCGGCCCGGGCTCACTTCCGTCTACCTCGTGCGAGTGGCTGCGACGCCACCTCGCGGCATTGTTCCGCCCCATTAAGTCTGGTCCCGCATTCATTACCCTCGGACGAGATTGTGGCGCCACGCGCACTTCGCTCACTGCGACTTCGGGCCCGGTTTTCGCACGGTTGACATCGATTTCGGGTAGAAAACGGCTGGTCGAGTTAAATTTGGAGTGCATACTCTCTAAACTAAAAAAAATGGATAAACGAGCATTTATTCAAGTAAGTGTAGCCTAATAGCACCTAATATCCAGGAATGAACCGAGAATATTTTTCTGGAATATTGTAAATGTACCAGGAATATTTTGAAATCTTCCGAAATATTCCTGGTACATTCTAGGAACATTTTTGGAACATTGGGAAAAAATATTTTATGGCCCGAAAAGTGCACTTTTCCGCCCTAGGGCGTTTTGGTACATAAAGTATACCAAAAATGTACCAGAAATATTTTTCTGAAATATTATTTTGAAAAAAATAATATTAAGCAAGAGGACTCGAACTTATGTCCCCCATGTGGCAGTCTGCGACTCTATTCGCTGAACCACCACGACTCATGGTAACTTGCCCGCAATAACGACTAGTACTCGTAAACAGAGATTTCTGCAATGTACCAAGAATGTACCCAGAATGAACTCAAAATATTTTTCTTGTATGTTTGAAATGTTCTGAAAATATTCTGGGTTAAGGGAATTGTGACATAGGAATATTCTGTTATAGGGGCATTGTGTGGCTGAATTATGACGCTTGTTATTTGCATTACACCAAAAAATGAACTGCAAACGAAAAAAAATTAAAAAGTACAGTTTGAAGTGCACTAGAAAAATACTTGGCACAATTATGATTTTGTTCTTGAAAAGTTAAGATATACTTAAACTTTAACTAACATCAACATACTATTTGGTTCAACGAATCAATCGATTTCGTAGAACCAACATAATTATTTGGTAACAAATTTGCATATAAAATTTGAGTGAAATTAACTAAATACATATACTTTTACCAACAATAAACATATCTGAACTAACCAAAACACATCCTCTTCATACCCGAATTAATATAACCACAATATTTGGCCAAGTCGGGCAAATTATTTTTCTCAGCACATTATCCGGGCAACGTATCTAAACGCACTCGGAAATTGACGTCTATCCCGTAAACGGCTGGCATAATGGCCCGGCAGAGAATTAAACGAGCACTTTCGGGAAAAAGCCGGCCCGAAATTGATTTCGGGCCCTGCTGATGCGCCGTGAAATGAAGTCTAATGGCGTGCTTAAATGGCTTTTATTTGAGGAAAACGTGTGGTTAAATCCTGTCCAATTAATCAGCGGCTCATATGGCACTCGATCGAAAAAAGCGATCGACGCGAATCGGACCAATCACTGATCAGGAATGCTTCGTGGCCAATCACGTGTGATCAAGTTATAAGCTGGTCTCTTCTGGGGGAAGAGGTTCGGTGTTTACTTTATTACATTGTTTTTCTCAAGAAGCAATTGACTTTTTGTGTACTGTGTCTTGCCTTGTCAATGATCCAAGGTCAGCCTTGCTTCGCGTAACAAATGACCGTTCGGTCGGTGCGCGTCGAAGGCAACAAATTGATATATCAAAATTTTCATAGCCGGCGAGACGTCCACCACGAGACATTTGTCATGGGACCCAGCATACCCGCATGGTCTCGCTTACCTCAGGCTAATTAAAAAGCAGGTCGTTATTAACTGTGAACGACGCGCGGAAGGGAATTGGAGAAAGGGTGTCGCTCATTTTCACGACATTCTTAGTGGACAAAATTATGATAAATGAAGTAGAAAAATTTATTTTGACGCTGTGTCTAATAAAGTAGAGTTTACTTGTGAAAGATTAAGAGTTTCTTTGATAATAAATGAAAAGCTATTGGTAAGTTTGTTACCAATAGCGAGGAGATAACTGTAAATAAAGAGGGGATAACTGTTATAACTTCACCGAGGAAAGACATATGGAAAGGACGATGACAAAAACAAACCAGCATTTGAGTTTTAGTAAATACTTCATTGATGATGTTTAAATTTTTATATGTGCGGACTTTCTTTACATCTAAACAAAAATAAAAAAAGGTTTACTTATTGCACAACTTAAATAAATTAGAATATACTACATTTTTTAGCCACTTTCGCGATATCTCAGACTAAATTTTGTCCTAAAAATTCCGAATCTCCACATTAGAATAGTCGAAATTACGCTCTACCTATCTAACTCGAAAATCCATTCCCCTCGCCACAGTTGCACAATTCCATTCGATCTCGCATTTGCACTCCGACACCATTTTCCGGTTTTCCTTACAGGAAGCGCATCCCGAAACTACCGGTCGCATTTTGGCTGCGATCAAATTCAAATTACGTTTCACGTGCACGCCTACTAATCTGTAACCGGCATCGCTTATACCTGCAACCGTCATTTGGCGAGGCGGCCCGTCGAGATGAATAATACCAAGTGGATACAGGCCGCAGATAAGCGGCGTAGGTACCCGAGGATGAGGCGTCTGTTCGACAGACGGTGCTGATGCAGCATCACCCGCCAGCCGGTGCCCCGAAAAGCAGTCGGGAGGCAGAGGACGCCGAGCAATTTTCGGCCTCCCAAATGCTGCGGGAAACGCCGAGATTCCGATCGCCGAATCAAACCTCTCCAGATCGTTTATCGCCGGTAGTTTGGCTTTCGGGAATATGATGTTTCAGTTTTCGAGTGTCAGCGCGCTAATGACCGAATTTGTATCGCCGGTGAGAACCTTTGCTTTTTCCACCGATTTTCCGATAGCGACCTGGGAAATTCGACTTTGGAATTCCTTAATTGACTTCTTGAACGGAAACGAAGAGTTCTGAGAAGAAGTCATGCAGGAAGAATTTGATCGCTCCAACTGGATGGTTTCGTCAAATTAACCAACATACCGATGGACTGACTAGAATGTTTGGTTACTTTGGAATCAGCAACCAGATAATTTTTGTTGGCTGGAGGAAGGTACCATTTCAGAAAGGACTCGAAGAAGGTTGCATTTCAGAAAGGACTGCCATTGTAGTTCCACTTTAGCCCATCTTTAGTGCCATTTCAGCTCATCTTTAGTGCCATTTCAGCTAATCTAAATCAATGCGCCGAAATGGCACCTTACTGAAATCGAACCTTCTTCCATCTTTTCTGAAATGGAACCTTCTTCCACCCAGGCGTCGATTTGCTAGACCAACATTTTCCCAGTAACTCTCTTGCACTTTGGGAACCGCGGGACATTTGGTCGACCCGCGCAATTATGTTTCGACGACGATCCGCCCTCTGTCTCGGGATCCGTGAATCCGAACAATGAGTCGAAGTTAGACTCTTGGATTTGCTTATGTTGGTGGTTGCGCAACGCGGACCGACACGTGATTTAAGGGACAAAGGCGGGCCGTCGATTTCGTGTACGTCGAATCCGCAATTCCCATCCAAAAAATATCGCCGAAAAGACACGACAATGAGGAAGGAGCGCGTAATATGCATAAGTGAAGGAAGTGTACGAATCAAAGGAGCAAAGTGAAGGGTTGGAGCAAAAAAGGGCAACAGGAGAGCGTGGAATAGCGCGGAGGACTGGTTCGGGCCAGATGCGAGAGATCCACAGACGAAACGGAAGGAAGCTCTTTTTATTATTTTCGTTGCGCGTCTTTTCGGGCCCCACGCCCCGGGCCCGCAAGTCCCGAATGGGACGGGCTTCCTCCTCGGTGCGTGTGCCCGTGTGCTCATTTCGCACAATGCCTGGAGGATTAGTTCCTCCCGGATTTAATTCCACTGTTCGAGCCCGGAACGCGAACAATTAATACGAAAGGAGAGAAATGGCCCATTCATCCCGCGGGGACAGGATGTCGCCGGGATCCGCATCCGCGCCTTCCTCCGAACAATCTCGTCCTTTTTTTCTCGGCCTCCCAGGCCCCGATAAACACGATTGTGCTACGGTGTTTTTGTTTTTGACGATGGAATTCGGGGTCTGTGGTAAATATTGTCAACTCCGGTCACGGATGCCTTTGACCGGCAGATGAATTTTCGAAGGCCAAAAGAAGTCGTTTTGCAACGGCTCTTATATAAAATGGTCCGCTAAATTTAAACTATTAGGCTATTGAGACTTCTGTATCTTGTAGAATATCGTCAGAAATTCAATTTGACGATATTCTTAGACTTTCCTTCAAATTTACAATGTGGGAAAATCTGGAAGCAATCACTTCAGCTATGCCAAATTACAGAAAATTTTCCCATGAAAACTCAGTTTTAATTAAGCTTAGCTGAGGAATCGATTAACCATCGATTTAATGATCTTTGTTTTTGAAAATCATGGCGAAACGGAAGCCGTTTCCAGCGTAAAACAAAAGGTGCGACGTCAGCGAGAAAATGGTTCGATTTTCCGTCGATCGGGATTTTCGGGGCCATTAGAAACGCGATACGATTGCTGGTCCCACGGCTCCGAATGCAAAGTTGGCACAAAGTAGAAACGAAGGAGCGACGAAGACGGTACCGGTGCTGCAGCGGCAGCAAGAGCAGCCGCCCTTTGGGCCCTCAGCTGCCGGACCTTCCCACGCTGTACGAATGCACCTACCAATCCACCTACCTACCACCTTACTACCTAACTCACATAGTCCTGCTGTCGGGGCGCGCGCATGCGTGTGTGTGTCTGCACAGATACGCGGGCAAAAAATTAAGAAAAAAATAGAAGCATATGCCCGCGCCGCTTCTTCTCTCGGCCACAATGTATCGGCCGCCGCAAGTTATTATTTTATGAATTATTCTTATTATGAGTCAAGTGCTATATTATTTATCGCGAACCTGTCCGGTATTTATGTTAAATCGGGGAAGTAAAGGCCCCGAAATTGTCCATTATTATGCCGGAAGATTTTAGACGATCGACGAGTATAGCTTTTTGAGAGAAATTATATTAATGTGTTAAAGTTGCGATTTTTCGAGAGCGGTAGGAATTAGTTTTGACGATTTCTATGTTTTCGGGAAAACTGTGATAATGATAAAGTGTAGACTTGTGAATGAAGTATATTATCCTGAAAAGTGTTTTGTAAATGATGAGATAATGTTTTTATTCAGATAATCAAAGAGATATCTGAATACAAACATAATAATTTCTTTCAGAATATCTTCAAAGCGATACCATCTAAAATATAATTTTTTCAATGTAAGCCCTGCAAAAAACACTGACCAGAAAAGAAGAGAAAAGAATAGAAAAGAATAGGAAAGTTGGAATTCTTTTGAATTCGTTTTGAATACTGAATCTGAATTCTGCTTTAGGAATAAAATTAAAATTCTGCTAAAAGAATAAAAATTAATTTGTTTAAACAGAATTAATTCCTGAGGCCTAATTCTTAATTCTGGTGCTGCAAGACATAACCTGCAAATTGTTTATACATTTCCACATATAAAAGTGGTTTATACCTGTTTAAAACAACCCTTACATTTGAATTATTATAAATTATTGGAATTACTGCAATTAAATTGGTTTCAATTGATTTCATTTCTCTACAAGCTATGTGTTTGTTATAAATAAGCATTAAACACCGTCGAAACAAACAAGGCCGAGGCAAATACAATGAAACATAAACAAAGTATGGACAAATCCCATGAAGAATGTCAGCACCCCTTGAATACAAGCAAGAATGAACATTTAGACATTCTATTTCTCACTAGTAAGAATGAGGTAAACATTCAATTCAGTAGCAATGAAAATAAAAGTAGAAAAGAATTCATAATTTTGCTTTCAATGCCGTTTCAGGAATTGAAAACAAAATGAATTCTTTTCTTGGAATTCAAAAAATTTCCAAGTGAACCAATTTTAATCTGGAATAGAACAAAATTGAGAATATTAAAATCAATCCAGAATCTATCCCGAAAAAATTCACTTAATTTGTTTTCTATTCTTTTCTATTCAATATTTCCTGCAAGGAGATCAATGCCAATATGCTTACTTATCCATTTCTCCATGTTTCTCTTCTTCATAAAGTTCTCTAGTGGTCGCATAACCGGTAAATCAGTTCGACGTCTGTTTTTCCAGCGTGATTTCTCCCGAATCGCTCCGCAAGTATCAGCTGATCAAACTCGTTTCGGCAGCAGTGTTTCAGAGGAATTGCCGTCGATTGACAGCCTCTTCCCCCGAAATCTACCACATCCGACCGCGTTCGAGTTACCGCGTTTTCTTACATCACGCACTCGCTTGAACAAACATATCTGTACGTCGGAATTATACACCGGTCAACGCGTTGGGAATGTCCGAGCGACTGGTGTATTTGGACAACTGATCGCGCCGATACCACTTTGTTGACACGCTTTTCCGCCGGCCGTTTCCTTTTTTACGTCCAAATTTTCGACGCGTTACGTTTTTCGATGGTTATCCAACGGACGGTACATCTGTTGGAAAACGCAACGAGTCTTGCACGATTCACATGTAAATGCCGAGTAGGGAGTCCTAAATAAATAAAGTCCAAGACGATTGGTCACGAGTGTCGGATTAGGCTTGATAAATTTGTCAATTTCGGTTGGGTTAACGGCTGGCGCTGTTGGCCGTTTAATTTATCGCCGGTGAAAAAATGTTTGCATCTTCGCAGTCGTTGCCGTTTGATCGTCCCGGGTTTGCTAACTCTAGTGGATTATCTCTCCTGGGAGAAAGGCAGGGTGTGAAAGGTAGTGAGATAGTTCGGCTTTCGGAGTGGTAAGGCAGTTTGTGGAGTGGAGTGGTAGAATTTTATGGTGCTTCAGGTAGATTATGAGTTTTCAGGTGGTGGTGAGATAAGAGATACGAGGGTTTTGAAAACATGTTTATTGTAGGTACAGATGGTATTAATACGCGAACAAAAATTCGAAAACAAACATTTTACCAAGACTTTGTCGCCTGAATTAGGATGATGTGTAATTGAAAAAGTATTTGTATGATTCAACAGTCTATCCACTACAGACCAATTCGTGAGTGGAACGAGACTCTTTTCAGTTTGACAACAGTCTGGCACCAACTTGTCAGAAGTCTGGTCTTGATTTGGCATAAGATTTACAGTAGTGTAATATTATACAAGTTTTATACAAATTTTAAACAAGTTAATTCCAAAGACAATGCAGTCAAGTACATTAAGAGAAAAATTTAGTATTCCCGACTATTAAATGGTTATTTTAGGAGACAACCAGAAAATATAGTTAAAGTAAATATTAAATGTACTGTTACTGCAATCATAAAATTGATTACGGGAACCATAAAAAACAATAAAAAATGATTCCGACAACAATGATAATGGTTAGAACAACCATAAAAAATGGTAATTTTTTTATTACCATACAAATTAGTGGACAACAAAAAAATTGTTAATATTTGGTATAACTATTTTAATAATGGATATAACTTTTTTTATAGACGTAACTGTTTTAATG
This sequence comes from Ceratoteleas bidentatus, assembly GCA_022817645.1. NCBI lineage: Eukaryota > Metazoa > Arthropoda > Insecta > Hymenoptera > Scelionidae > Ceratoteleas > Ceratoteleas bidentatus. The sequence continues at coordinate 8,912 of JABFPB010002859.1, read as the reverse complement.
GCTTATACAACTATTTTTTATAGCTGATAAAACTGGAAAAACCCCTTCTCTGAAAACCGATGCCACAATACAACTCATCTACCCAGTTCCCTCTGAAATTCGTTCCGAAATGTCTTCATCTTGCTCGAGTCGCAGAAAAAGTCCAACCGAAAGCGAAAGTCGTTAGGGCCCGGTCGTTACGTTATCCGACTGATTAAACCGTCAAGAGCAGATAAGTGCTCTAGGAGGGCTGGCGCGGATTCGGCCAGGGCTGGAATAAAAGGCGTGCCCGCGTCAGGTAGCATATCCCACGGCTTGGTTCAGCTCGGGAGGTTAAAAAGGAGTCTTTATCGTGAAGCGTTTAGGCGTGGGAGCAGAGCGGCTCTCGGCAGCTGATGCACCCGTCGGCAACCCTTTCGTTCGCCCCTGCCTCCGCGCGTTCTTCATCTTCGCCTTTATCTTCCGCTATCTGCGAGTCAAAGGGAATCAAAGGGAACGTTTCGCCCCGCTGGCGCATCACAAAGCCGGATTAACTCGACCCTTTCCGCGCGCGCCGCTCGGCCGAGTTTATTTGGAAAAGCGGTATCAACGGTTCAATTCGTATTCTAATTAAGGCCAATTTATTATTTCAGTTGAAATGGGAATGCTGGAGTGGAAAATGGAGCTCGAGCTGTTTGATCTCGGTTTTTATTGTGCCGCTCTCGTGGCCTGAGGGTTAATTAAATTCAAATGAGTTAGACAGTTTTTGGGAGATTCAATTTGGGGTAATTGTATGAGGAGGAAGAAATTAGCAAATGAGGTTGGGAATTTAGTAACGGGGATGCTGGGGTGAATTTGAATGGTGACATGTTTACTTGGATTATATATTTTTTAGGTTATTTCTGAATTCAACTTGCTCCACTCCCTTGAAAATTTAAGTCACATTGCAACAAAAACATTTCAGCTTAATTAAACGAAAACGTTCCTCCGACTCACGATACGCTGCTAACGAAAAACAATTAATTAACAACAAGCGCTAATTGCTTTAATAAAGTAATTACAAGACTTTTCGCAATAAAAACCCAGGAATCGACTTACTGCAATTCCTAAAAAGAACATGATTGGATTCACATTTGCAGCTCGGCGCGATCGCAAAAACGTCGAAAAGCAGATTGCGCATCAAAGATCGTGCATTGCATTTGGCTAACTGCAAGTCGCGATCGGAAAGTAACCGAATAAAAGTGCCGAAACAAAGATAACGAATCGAACGGGAGATTTTCGCCGCGTTCACCTGTCGGGCCCGATCCGATTCCACGGTACGTCAGTCATTCTCGGATCAGCGGTCTAGATCGTGTGTGAAGGCAAGCAGCAAACGCGATCAAGCCGCCCAAAGCGGAGGAAATGCGATTACCGGAGGAAATTCGTAGGGGCGACTCTGCCTATCAAGATCGTAACTTTTGGCCGCGATGACTCCGCTTCCTTTGTCACGTTCCGGGTTCAATTTTTTATTGGGATTTTAACGCGTAAAAAGACGGTACTTTTACCATCCAAATCTCTTTAAGCGCGAAAGTCTAGCGAGGGGCAAATGGATTGCTGAATATGATCGGAATTTGAAATGAATGACTTGGTGTGCTGAGAAAGAAGATGAGTTGTATTTTTTCGGTCCGAATTAACATGAGATGATTTTGAGTTCGAAATTTTGAAAGAAATAAGAAGAATACGGTATAGAAAAAAATGGTGATTTTGAGTTAGTGTTTGGTAAAACACTAACTCAAAATTGGTAAAAAAAGGATGAAAGGGTGGAGTGAACACTGACTTATTAATGAGTGTATATTATTTTTGACTTATTGGCTAATTACGTATTTATGAACATAATTAAGTTAAGCTAATTTCCTAGTTTTTCCTTAGCATTTTCTGAGTATTAAAAAAATGAAATTTGTTCTGATATTTTCCCCGCGGAATCCGTCGAATTGCGACTTATTTGGGCAACCGCCTCGGCGCTTGAGAAATAGCCGGGCCGCTCGTGGCGCGTGGCGCAAATGACGTGCGGATGCGCGGCATTTCGAGCAATTAATTGAAGCGGCGCCGAGTATCAATTAGCGAACGAAAGTTCGGCCATGATATAGAGCGCACGGGTGTCTTCCATATTCAGTCTCGTTAGAAAGCCCGGCGCATAGCTGCTGCTTAGCCAGCGGAATCGATTTCTCGCGCACTGTAACGCGCCGCGCCGGTTATTGCATTTGGCCGTTTAATTGCGTTACATGAGCGTTATGCTCATCGTCGTAAAGGTTAATCAGGAGAATTGGATCGCCCGGCCGATGAATGGACGCCACCCGACATAACGCCGCCGCAATTATTTTTTCGCGCCACCGCCGACTGATATAACGCCGCCGATTATATAAAGTTATGTAAAACTCGTTCATGAAGGAAATGTACATTTTTGCACTTCCAGGGATTGTTGCGCTTTTTAGCTATTTTAAAGAATTTGAAAAATTAAAAAAAAAATTTTTAAATGTTATGTTTTCAAAAAGTTTTCGGAGTAGTTTTATGGTAATTTAATGAAAGAAGCTCTTTTTGAGAGTAAAATGCAAAATTTTTTTGTGTAGATAAATAATAGGTAAATTCATACAAGAAAATTGTAAGTGTTTCTAGTCTAGAAAACTTTCTTAACATTCATGATTTTCTAACATTCTTACAAAATTCTTACAAAATACGTACGAAATTTCTACTTCGGAAATTGGGTCGCAATTATTCTTTACGGTGTACAAAAATATTGAAATAAAAACTTACTTTCTAATTTTTTCGAATTTTTAACAAAATTCCTTCCCTTTTCCAAGTTTCCCAGGTCTTTTACCCTGCCCTGCAAAAATATATTTCATAGAAATGAAAAAAAAATTAATTGGTAATGAAAAATTGAATTTCTCATGGAAAGATTTCGAATTCATATTTTTATTATCGGTTCCATTTTATTATATTCTATTTCAGTGATTTGTCGACGTTTTTAATGCCAAATTTTGAATTCTTGAAAATGAATTCGTTTGTGTTGAATTCCTCAATCTATATTCAACAAAAAATATGGAATCTTTTCTATTCATTTCAATCCCATTCAATTTTTTCAAATTCAAAGGTTTTCAAACAATATTTTGAATTTCCTAATTAGCCTTCAATCCACTGCATTGGCATTCAAAATAGTTTAATTCAGTTCTACCTATTCCACTACCTGTTAAGAAATGCAAAATGGCAAATCCAAATTAAACCCCTATCAAATCTCCCAAACAATAACCGTTTGTCCAGAAATGTCGCCGAAGATCGTCGAAAGATAAACCTACCACCGCCAACTGATTACCTTAACGGAAAAGGTGGCACGAAGTCGATGAAACGATAGCGCACAAAGTGAGGATCTTAATTAAATCGGCCGTCGAATCGCGCTAATTAGGGTTCGCGGGCGCCTGGGAAGCCGAAAATCGTGGCGCATAATTCACCAACCATTGTGTGCCTGCGGAACGGCGAAATTCGCTAAACAAGGAGGCTCTCTCTGTCGCGATCGGCGCGCGTATATAACTTGATTACTCGGACGCAGCTGCGGCACCTGCGCGTGTACTAGATTCGCCGGTGGCTGAAGGAGAGCATTCACAGCGACTTGTTCCGTTTGTCCGTCGGATTGTAACCGAGCTTGAGGAGACCCAAAGCAGCGATAATTTCTTTCAAAAATAAATGTCGTTGACATATCGTAACCGAGGCAGCTGTGAAAGCATTGAGCCGCGTTTTTTCGCCGCCTTTCACCCCGCCCCATTTGAACGTTTTATTTAACCCGCGTACGCAATTTCGCGAAGGGTGCGAAGCTTTTATCTTTGGAGTCCGACGGGGAAACGTACGTGCATACACGATACATACAATTTTTTATCGTAACGCTTTTTGATAATCATTTGGGAGTCATTTGTCACGAAAAGGAAGTGTCTCGTGTTGAAAGCTGCTATTTGTTTCGGCGGTTGCGTTTGTTTGTCGTTTTTGGTTTTTCGTATTTTCGTTTTGGAAAAGGAAAACAGAGACACCGGAAGCCGCGTTTCCTTGATTATATCCAAAGTAATTAGACGCCATGGGAAATTTCGGGGATGACGTTGAGTTTGTTTGACGTTTGTTTGACGTTCTGTAAAACGCGGTTGGGGTAGTCGAAAGGGTGAGGGGAAATTTCGAGCCCAACCAGAGGATTGGGCTCGAAAAAAGTGTGCAACTGTAACGGAATGTAAATTGCGGAGCCGAAGAAATTTAATTGACCGGAATAGATGATCCGGAAGTCGAGGAATTGTTCAATAAACGTTCCACTTTCGAGGCATTCAATTTACGTTTCCTCACAAAGAATCCAAATTCAATCGAACGGCAGAGTGCTTTAACCGTCAAACGTGAATTCCAATTGAAAAGTCGTTGCTACACGGGGGTCTTCAACTACCCCTTTTAAATTAATGAGACATCGAAAATCGACGGAGACAAAGTGGCTTATTTTCCAAACGTGCAATTTCGCATTCAACCACTTTTGGATCTATTATTTCCCGGACAAACGGCCGGCCTTTTTTCCGAGGAAACGTCTTTCGACGAAGAATTAGAAACAATTCGTCGGAAGTCGCTGGCGCGGCGAGCGGAAGCGTTGAGTTTCTACTCGAAAACGGACGGTAGACAAGTGGTACTTGTCTATTTTTTGTCTAAGGTACATCTGGTGTAGCGGTCAACTTTATACAGCTCAGCACCGGCAGCCGTGCGGACGCGGGCGCAAAGTTTCACATGCGAACTGGAAATCATTGTCGATTGTTTCCTGGGCGCCGTCGCTGAAAATTCGACACTTCGCCACTCGTCTCGTTCCGGACGACATAAATAACCCACGGGAAATTGGAGTTTTCGAGACCGGACAACCATTCGATTATTTGAAGTAGCTTTCTCACATAAATTTTCTGCGCTTTTTCGGGAGTTTTAGGAACTGGCAATGTTTTTTTGAAGTATCAAGGTTAAACTAGTTTTAGCGAAGGAATAATTGGCATATTTAATTTAATTGGATTTTGAGGATTATTTTCAGATTTTATTACATGCAAAAATATTGAGATATGAAGATTTGAAAAATTCAAATATAAAGCCATTTTATAAACGCAGTTTTATACCAAAGATACATTCAGTAAAATCGTGTTTACTAGGTTTTTATTACTAATAATAAACAACATCAAAAGTATGATATACTAATTTGTACACCGCATTTTTTATTTATTATTTATCAAGAGAATCACAAATTTTCATATCGGTGCTAGAAAACCAACCCTGAAAAAACGTGGAAATAGGAAAAAATTGAAGGCCATTAGAAAATGGGGATTTAAATTTCTTTTTTAAAGAAAGCAATTAGTCTTTATTTCTTTCTATTTCTAGTTTAAGGTTATGCATTTTTTATTTTCTAGGTGAAACAGTATTCGACATGATTTCTATTATTATTATTATTATTATTTTCATAAAAGATATTATGTACCTCGGTGGACGGTTGTTTATAATATCTGCCTGACATTCGCAAGCTTCCGAGTTCGAATCTCGATGATGACTTAATTATATTTCTTTTTCACACAAGAAACAGAAAGACGTTAAAAGCAAAAGAATATCGTTTGGATTTTTATATCTTTTAATTTCTCCCGGACTCATAGAAAAAGTAATAGAAACATCTGTTTTTATTTCTTCATTGTTACAGGAAATCTTACTATATTCCATAAAAAATACTATTACTATATATAAATATTACAATCACTGTATAATCATAAGTACACTAAACTTTCCTATATTGAATTTTTAACTTTTTTTATTTAAAAAATCGCTTTTATTTTTATGTTTTAACCAGATTACTTCCAAATGTATACCCATCGTAAAAAGTATTCATTCTTATAACGTTCGCGCCCAATAAATAGCAACAACCAAATTAATCATCATCAACTCGGCAAACCCTTCCCACTCAACAACTGCCTAATACCTTAAACCGTGCAAGACAATTGGAAGGGCGTGAAGCGCGCAAATCGCCGTTGACTTTCTCCGCTTCACACACATGTCCCGGACTTGACTCGTGCATCTGCTATTAGCGAAATCTGCGCGTCCGTTCGAAAATCGTAATCCTTCAAAAGTTCGGCAATTGCGGTCATAAATCATGGCGACGCCACTTCACTCGGGCACAATGTTCGAGAGCCGGCCATACTGCACACGGCATCCGCACATTTCCATTCTGTCGCCGCATTTTAGTATTCCGAAACTTCGTTTACCCGGCTCTGAAAAAAATCACCTGACAACGACGCACGCCACGATCATAATGGAATATTGATCGTGGTCGAAAACGTGAAAGTATTTCGCCCGGTTCTTCCGATGTCGCGACTTATATCCTTCGCGCGGAAATGGCCATAAAATGGAGTGATTTTTTGATCTGATGTAGAAAATGGAAAAATATTGCGAATGGTGAAAATGATTCAACACCCGAAAGAAGGGATGGAAATTATTATTGACGGAAAGTGAATGATTTCTGGAAACGGTTCTACAATAGAAAACTGTAGTTCAAACATCTGTGAGGGTAAATTTTGTGTCTAAACTTTAGGATATGACGTAAACTTTACGATATCGTAATGGTCAAATTTACGTCAACTTACGATATTACTTAAACTTTACGATATCGTAATATTGAACTTTATGTCAACTTACGATATTCCTTAAACTTTACGATATCGTAATCTTGAACTTTATGCACTGTTAGAAACGCGGTGTAACAGAAGTGTTACGGTGTGACTTTGGGCCTCCTGAGAATCCGCGCGGAGTGATCTTTCACTCCGTCCGGTGTGAGAAACACTGAAATCAACACCGCGAGGATTCTCAGGAGGTCCAAAGTCACTCCGTAAAACTTTTGTTACACCGCGTTTCTAACAGTGTGCGAACTGCTTACGAATTTCATGCGAATTGCATGCAAAATGCATTGGAATTGTATGCGAATTGCATGCAAAATGAATGCAAAATGCATACAAAATTGCATGCGAATTAGATGCAAAATGCATGCGAATTGCATGCGAATTGCATGAGCACATGACAAAAATGGTGTCTATTTACTTATGTTTTTCATATATAGAGAGATAATTTGTATTATTATAAATTGTTTTATTATATTTTATTGCAATTTGTTTAATGAAAGTCATTGTCTCATTTCCAGCTACCTATCTAGTACTTTTTCACTTTCGTTTTAAAAATAGTCAAAAACTAGACAATTATAATAATAAACTTGAAAAACCGACTATTCTGTAATTATTAAACTAAACCTCATTTCGAAAACCCCTCGAATATTTCCGAATCACCTACTACCCGTCTCCTACATAATATTAGCGTAATATCCACGAAATGTCGTCTCACTAACGAGCCGAATCTGCCACAATTTTGAAAGCTCCCGTCTCGAACATCGTCGGCTTTACGCGTGTGTGAACCGCGTATCGCATTAATTCCGTTCGTACGACGAAATTCCCTTCAGATCCAATTTGCGCTTGGTACGCTTATAAAAATCTCGGGCTCCGGCGGATCGTAAATAATTAGCAGCTTACGTTGTGGGTGGCGGACCGTTTTTTTCCGCGCGCACTTGGTCGGCTTGAGTTTCCCGTATTTTCCGTTCGCCTCGCCGGCTTGACGCGACTTACCGTACGCCGTAAGAATTCGCGATGATTCATTTCGCCGAAAGCTAATAATTTCGAGCGGCAATTTGCAGTTCTTCAACAGTTGCGCCAAGTTTCATTGAAAACTAAAAAGTACCGGGATTATCTGCAGATATTAAAATCCCATTGTTCCAACTCGATAATTTATTGCGCCGGTGGAAAACCGTCCATTATCGTTTCTCCTTATTCGTATCGAAACGACGATCGCGACTTTTCGATTATCAACGTCGGAAATACACAAGAGTGACCGCGCAATTAATAAATAGTGCGTCTATGAATACTGGTGGCGGCAATATAATTAATTATATGAAGGATAATCACCCGTGTTGTGCGAGGGAAGGAGGACACACAATACAATACACTGAGAGAAACGTTGATGACCGAAACCGCAAAAAAATTATTAAAATCAGCCAAAAGCGCGAATTGAAATCGATCAAATGCGCGAATCGAAATCGACCAAAAGCGCGAGATGAAGTCAACCAAATGCGCGATTGAATTCTGATCAAAATAAACTCGGGATTTATGCTTACACCAGTTTCAAATTTCTGAATTTTCTGACTACACGTGCGAAAAATGCCATCCGCCATAATCCGTGCCGTCACCAACAAAGGCAAGGAATGCATTTTTCACGAAATGTTTAAATATCGTTTCGTTCACTTATATAAATAAATGCTCGGAAAAATTCTGAAAATCCGTGAAAAACTCTGACAATTACTCTGATAGTCTCTGAAAAAGTCGGATAGTTCCAATTATGATAGAATTTCAGAATAATTTTCAGAGTTTTGCAGAGATTGTCAGAGTATTTCAGAGATTTATTTCTACAAGGGTTCGCAGCACGGCCGCGGTGAAAAAGTGTGGAGGTGTGTTTCGCGAATGTGTATTCCTACGTGAACACGACATACAAGTTGATGCATTTGAATACATCACTACATATATACACATTTTTTTTGATGTATTAAAAAAAGTGCAATCCGAAACATATCTTAAATTCAAAACTACAAAACGACGTACGTTAAATAGAAAACCAATTCCAAAGAAATATAAAACAAAGAAAAATGTTTACAAGAAATACACGATGACTATATACATAATCACGGAATCGCTATTTTTTTTTTTTTTTTTTTTTTATAGATAGGGGAAAATCCTTCATGGACGAACGGCTCAGCGTTTTCATGCTATTCTATGCCGAACAGTGTGAGACTCTTACTCACTAAAAACCCTTGTCTTGCGGCTTTATTTCGTGCTGCCGACTTGTGTTGG